>JANAVB010017998.1:4460672-4628172 GCA_029216955.1 Iris pallida
CATATCTTGTGAACTGTTGTTAGTTGATTAAACTCGTTCCATCATGACTGGATATGTTGACCAAATATTACAGATGCTGATGAGGGGATTACAGTACCTACTACGGTCCGGATGACGTAGTGGGCTTAGACTTGGAGACCTTGGTCCAGTAGGGCTTAGCTCCGCCTGACGAGACTTTATCTATTGCTTAGTTAGAGTTATTTGTACTGGACCTTGTCTCCAGTTACTTTTGAGACTGTTATATTTTGGGCTTGTATTAGAGACTTGGACTTGGACTTGTATATTATTTGTGTTTGGACTTGACAGGTTATATTTTATTGTCATGTTGTCTTTATCTTTCAGTCTTTACTTTATCATCTTAGAGTTGTGATTAAGCACTCATATATTATCATTGCTTGTCCTCCGTTCGGAGTTGACCATATTTTCGACAGGTTTTGATATTATATATAAACTATTGTTAGAGTAGAAAACCTACAGCATTCTACGCCATTTTTACGGTGAGTGTTGGGCGTTGTTACGCACACGTGCCCTTACAGCGGGTGCGGGTCGTGACACCCACGCTCCATCAATTAAATTTCCATAATTGTTGAAAGTGGTGGAGGGATTACCAACGTGAAGCTGGTCATACCGGAACTGACGAGCGAACCGGCTGGGTAGATACAGTTCAAAAATACAGTTATCTTTATTTCTACACATCAGATGTGAGGGTCTGATGCATATTAGCCAATTAAAGACTGGCGCAGGTATCTCAGTCCTCTCTCGACCTACGTCGTCAAATTGTACACCGAAACAGTCGGCTGGAACTAGTGGTCGTGTGCATAAGAAATTCCACCCAAGGAAGAAATTCAGTGCTGCCCGGGTATCCGTCACTGAAGTCGCATTCCATGTGGCTTTACTAAACTTCTAGAGGAATACCTCCGCATCATTTTTAGGGCCTGGTGGCAATAAGCTGCAATTGTGATACAGTAACCAACCCATTAAATAAGTATAGGACATCTCTACCCTTGGGAAATCTTTACGGTAGGGAGCATTATTGATCAGTTCTTCACCAAATGCTCGGAAACCCGCAGTTATCCGACACACCATTGTCGGTAATAGGCTGAGTCTGGCCTTGAATACCAAACGTACTGCTGGCCATAGTACGTTTGGATGAATTTTATCGACTGTACCAGTCCCTGGTACGACCTATCTTTGCAGCCATAGGAAGAAAAAGCCCGCCAGCAAGGCTTTATTTGAGAGCTTTCGACTGCCATGCTTCAAAAAGCTCAATGTTTCAGTCCCCGCAGGGAATTCTGTAACACCCTGTTTTCTGAAATTGGGGATTTTTGAAAATTTATTATTTTTATTATTTATTAGTGGTATTTTAGTCATGGTATGATTTTCTGGTGATTTCAGTTAAGTTAAACCATTTCTAAAGTCATGCTAAGTCATGACTTATGACTTTGTGATTTTGGTTAGTATAACTTAGTGTAAACCCTAGTTTTCTCTAACCTAGAAGTTGCCATGACCATGATAGCTTAGCCATAGGCTTAGAATATCAAATTTGGGGTTTTTGACCAAAAGGGTATTTTGGTAATTTTCTAGATTTAATTTGTGATTATGTGATTTTAATATTATTTAATACTTGGTAGGTCTCATGATTAGTTCCTAACCTATCCTACCCTAAACTAGTAGTTAGCCCCTAACCTAGAATCATTAGGGTGATGTTTAGGTCATGGGTTAAAGTAGATAATATCTAGATATTTCATGTTAGATATTTACATTAGATATTTTATTTAGATATTTTACATAAAGTTATGTAGAATGAATCCTAGCCATAGGATAGCTTTGAAACTTGTTGGAGAGCCCACAACCATTGATCCTAACCCTAAATCAACTCCCATGGCCGGCCAAGCATGCCCCCCCCCTATATGAACACCCCCATCTTCACAAAGAGCCTCATTTTCAATGTATTGAAAACCCATTTTTCCCTCAACTTCACAAAGCCATAACTTCTTCATTCCTTCACCAAATTGAGCCCCGTTTGTTGCGTTGGAACCCCCTACACTTGAGGATGCTAAAGGAGGCTTAGTAGCAAGGTTGCACAAGGATTTGGACACCCCAAAGTGAAGAGGAAACCCCCCCCCCTAGAAGGTTGATTTTCATGATTTTGCACATATAGGTAAAGTGTTCTAAACCCTATCAAAATAGTGATTTCTCTTCATGGTTGCATGCATTAGGATACCATGGTCATGTAGGTCAAGTTTGGTAGGATTTTTATGTGGTTTGGTGTCCGTATCGGACACGTATCTATGTTTGAAACTAGGCGTTTGGTGAAATGCCACATAGAACATTTTGTTAATGTTTTTCAAAACAAATTTGACTTTTGGGTAGCCCTAGATCCCTAGGTCACATCCCCTACTGACTGAGCACACTTTGGACACTGTTCGTGTCCAAAACTGGACACGAACCCACTGTCAAAACACTACACTAACACACTGTAAACACTGTGCACACTGTAAACACGTGGGTGTTTGACACTTTGTATTATGTCCACACGTGTCGTGGACACAATATAGACACATGGACACACACCTAGACCCTAGGCCTACCCCCTGACACGAGCACGTGGCCCCACGTGCCACGTGTGAAGTACACGAACCCCCGACACTTGTGCACGAGGCACTGCGTAGCTCCCCTGCTACCGGACCCCTCGTGTGGACACGACACGACACGTGGACACGTGCCACTTGGCACAGACCTAGGGGCGGTGTCTGATAAGACACCCCTAAAGTCTTGTGTCACGACGTGTCGTGTCGAGGGAGAAAATCCACTCGCACGGGTCGTACACTGGCACAGCACACGCGTTCAGACCTCTCTGATACGCACGTAGAACTCGGACACGCGGACACTTGGACACGAATCAGGTTAGTGGACACCTAGTAGACCCCTAGGCGAACTTTCCCCCACGAGCACGAGACACATGGACACGTGTGTCGTGTCCTAGAGTGAACTGCACGCGTGCACGACGCTGTGCACGCGTGGGTGTATCTGGATTTACCCGATTGGGTTCTTTTGTGTTTGGACACGTTGTGTCGTGTCGTGGTGTAGTGTCAGGGACCCTAGACACTAGAGGATGTTGTGGGACACGATTACCAACCTAGAGATTCGAGTCCTAGCTCGGTTTCGTGTGTGAAATCGAGTTTACCTACCTAACCTATACACAGTGCTAATTTTCCTGATTTTGGGTTTTTCCTAGTTCTGTAAAAACGAATTTCAAATCAAATTTTAATATGATTTGTATATGTATTAGTATATTTTCAGTGTATATATATATAGTATATATGTATGTGTGAGTGTAGGTGAAATTTCATGGTGTATACATGTATATACATGTGTATATACATGTATGTATATAGTGTGTGTGTGTTGGGAGCCATAGTGGTTCCAGTTTCCTGGAACCCTCCCCCTGCCTACTGTCCAGACCCCCCTCTCTTTCACAGTCTCTCACACTCTCTCTCTCATTGTCTCACTCTCTCTCTATGTTTCTATATATAGAGTATATATATATAGAGTATATATATATAGAGTATATATATATATATGAGTTTATATATATGTGTATACCTATATGATATATATATATATGTATATTTGTGTTAGGTTACTTTAGGTCAATATATATATATATATATATATATATATATATATATATATATATGTATGTGGTTGTATATATATATGTTATGCATTTTTGGGTATAGGGATAGTGTATATCTATATATGTAGATATATACATATATATATATATGACTTTAGTTATAGGTTATATTTAAAACCTAGACTATTGGCCTATGGCCAGGATCACTAGCCTATGGTTTGGACTAGCCCTAATGACCCAAAACCCTGCTAGAAAACCCTTGTTGACTAAGGGTTGACCAAAGTCAACATTTGGTCAAAAGTGACCTAGTTAACCTAGAAATGACTAGGAATGACCTAAATCAACTAGTTTGACTAGTTTGACTAAAACCCTAACTAGTTTAACTAGTGTTGACCATGTTTGACCTAATTACCCTAACTGACTAGTCTTTGTTTGACCAATGACTTAGCTGGTCTAAGTTGATCTAGACTTGATCCAGATTGATCATGTTGACAAGTATTTGACTAGTTGATTAAAGTGTTGACCAGGAGTTGACTTTAACCTAGATTAAACTTGTTTGACCTTGTTTGATCTTGTTTGACCTTATTTGACTTAGTATGACTTCCTGTGACTTAGTTTGACTATTAGAGTTGACCAAGAGTTGACTTTTGACCAGTTTGACCTAGAATCATGTAGTATGCATTGTATACTTTATTTTTATCATTGTGGATACATTGTGACTTGTATTGCTCTGATTAGGAGCCAGACACCTCTCCTCAGACAGTATATCCTCTTCAGACATTCAGTTATCAGGCGGGTACATTCTCTGACCGTTTCATACTTGTTCAGGCTTTACTTCTCGCTCTAGATTACTTTACTTGTTGCTGTCACGTTGGTAACACGGATTGGTACTATATGGATCTTTACTTGAGATGTTATCCCCCTCGGGAGCATCGGGTACTTCATGTTATGTGTGTTTCACTATCATCATGTACTCATGTGCTTCCATTATTCATGTACACTCATGTGATCATGTACTCTCATGTTTACTGAGCTCTCATGTATACTATCATGTGCACCCTTCATGGGCCCCATGTGATATCATGTACAATAACGTAACTAGTATAGATCCTTGTGTATTGATTGGGGAAACGGGGGAGTAGAAGTGGTCATGTGAATAATTCCAAAGTAGTGTAATCATGTGCAAACTCAGTAGTGTAATCATGTGCAAATTCTAGCCATTCACATGCCTATCTTGTGCTCTACATCACTAGTCACTACAGTTCTCTATATACAGTAGATATTTCATTACAGCTATCTCTTTTACAGCGTATATTTCCTTTCAGCAGTTCATGTATCTTACTCTATTGCCTGTATCGTATTTCCTAACATGATATGCACTGTGTGAGATGTTTTGTGCTCGTTCCCGTCCTGATTGGACCTGTTGAAAATATTACAGAGGATGAGGAGGAGGCCCTGGTATCTACCTATTACGGAGCAGGACTAGATGACACCTATGTTGTGGACCCTCAGCAGGATCCACCTACAGCTGAGGAGGATGTTCCAGTAGTCTAGACCAGTTTAGTCTAGGCAGTCTTTCTAGTTGTCTTTTGTCTCACATCTGAGTTGTATTTTGAGATGTTGAGTTATGTACTCTTAGACTGTATTATGAGTTGACATTCTGGATGTTATGTATCTTAGACACTTAGTCTTATTTCATCTATGCTATGGTTCTATTTGAGTTACTATCTATCTGTTCTTCCTTCTCTACCTAGATGTGATTGAGATTACTTCTGATGTTACCTCCATTCGGAGAGTATGAACTGTACAGGTACCTTATATTGTTAGATGATTACCTAGGACAGCGTTCTACTGCCGACACTGCGGCGTAGGCTGGACGTTGTTACGTTCTCGTACCCTAACAGTGGGTGCGGGTCGTGACAAATTCTCCAGCCTTGGTGGTCAAATACTTGTCCGGGGACTTATATGTGATCATCCAAATGTTTATCAAATCAGCAGGAATTATTGAACAAGGGTTGATGGTTTAAGTATTGTTATCCTGGAATCTCTCCTTATCCTCCTCGGATATTCTATTCTTATGGTAGAATAGATATGTTGTCCATTTATTGTTGTATGCCAAATTTGATCCACTTTCATACATAGTGGTACAGATCAAATAGTGGCACATCAGCTCTTGATATACCTTGACTAAGCGAGAGTTTTTCTTGCTAATTTCTGCTAGTTCCCGGTTTGAGGGAACATACTCTTCATATGGAACTTCCTCCATTGGTAGCTTGGAGATGAATTGCATCTCATGAAGTGCAAAACCCATTTTGCCTATTGGGGTTGTAAAAGTTCCTGTCGAACTGATATACAACTCCATCAGAGCTAAGAACAGATTATTGTTTATAGGTATGCCTTGACTTGTGGAGGCTACCGCTTTAAACAATGCAATGACTTTTAGTTCTGTTTCAAAGTTCTTTATGATCCAAGAACTAAGTTGAACCCAGTTTTTGTTATGAGGAGTCATCCACCCTGGAAGCCTAGGGTTGACCTGGGGATACAGTACAGAAGCGTTCATAAACTTGTTTATAAACATCGGTATCTACACTGGTTGGATTAGAGATGAGCCTTCACTTGGTGTAAATCCAGGTAATAAGCCTGAGAAAGGAATGACACTACCACTGGGAGTACTCGAGTGATACCCCCATGTGGTTTTTATCTCTCTTGAATATGATCCTCCCCGGTCTTCCATGACTATTGGGAGTCAGATTCCAGATCATCCGTCTCGGATGAGTAGCATGAACAAAAGAAGAAAAGGGATAATCTCTTGGCATTGTTGGGAGATATATCACCCTTTCTCCTAATTTGAACACCCAAGACTCCTTCTTGGGGTTTGTCTAAGATTTGAAGTCAATTGCATCCCCGAACATGAATGCAGGCTTCAGATAATGCTGGCCATCCAGTGATGTCAATATAGTTCTTCGTTCATCAGAGACATCAACATTCTATCTCCTTGAGCAGCTATCAACTGATGTCTTTCTTGGGGATACTGCTTGTCGGTTTGAGGAAACTCGACATGGGATAAATTTTCCAGATAATTTGATCCCAGAATACCAGCTGGGGAGCCAAATACCTCAGAGAGAGGATGGGCCCCCAAGTCCACTGCAAAATAAGTTCAACAAGAAAAATCAAGTTAGTAAAAATCTAAAGTATAAACTCTATGCAAAACTCAAGCTCTACGCGAATGACTATACATGAGTTTTGAAGTTATTATGCGTAAAAAGTTCTCTGTTTTTAAAAGAGAATATGTTTTACGCAAAATGTTTTACGCAGTCTAAAAATGAATTTTTACACGTTCTTTTTTCTGTTCAAAAGAATAATGTTTTACGTGTGAAAAATACAGTCTTTTGACTTGCGTATTTTCAGTTTTACGCTTGCACATATAATGTGAGTGTATTTTCGGCTTTACGCTTCTGATCAAAAGAGTAAAGTTTTACATGTGAAAAATATATTCTTTTTGACTCGCGTATTTTTCAATTTTACGCTAGCACGTATAACGTGGGCGTATTTTTAGTTTTTACGCTATCACGTATAACGTGAGCGTATTTTTCAAGTTCTACGCTAGCACATATAACGTGAGCATATTTTTCAAGTTCTACGCTAGCACGTATAATGTGAGCATATTTTTCAAGTTCTACGCTGGCACGTATAACGTGAGCGTATTTTTTATTTCAAAATTTACGCTGGCACGTATAACATGAGCGTGTTTTGTTCATTTTTTTACGCTGGCCCGTATAAACGTGGGCGTATGATTAAGGGTTGGTCTTGGGTTATCATCTTCCACAAATCGATAGGGTTTCTACCTACCATGGCCGGTGCCACGTTCGGGTTGGTCTTTGCGGTTTCTTCGACGCTCTTCTCCACTGATGTTGCAGCAGCGTGAACTTCTTCAGATGATCTAGCCGTCGACGAAGAGGCAACTTTCTTGCCCTTGGCTGAGGCGGCGGCCTTGCTCTTGGGTGCCATTTGCTCGAAAGGATTTGGAGGATGAATGAAGAAAAGAATAAGAGAGATGAGTAATGTTCTCTCTCTTTAACAGAAGTCCTATTTATAGAAAACTTAAGGGTGATTCAAATTCTTGAAGTGACTGTTGAGTATCCCTAACTTTACGCTGATGACAATTGGGTATCCCTAAATTTACGCTGATGACTGTTGGATATCCCAAACTTTACGCTTCTATTCAAAGTATTTCAAATATTAGAAAATTTTGAAAACTTTGAAGGGGGTCTTGTAGAAGCGTAAATAAATTTCGAAGACCAAGTCAAGGAAGTTGAGATATTTACGCAAAGACAGTTCCAGATAGGGGTGAGCATATAACGGTTGAAAACCGAAAACCGAACCGAACCGAAATATGACAAAAGGTTCGATTTTTCGGTTATCGGTTCGGTTTACGGTTTGAAAATTTGAAATTTTGAAATAACGGTTCGGTTTTCGGTTCTTCATCCGAAAAATCGAACCGAACCGAAAACCGATTCAGATTTAGTAATTTATCAAACTACCCACAATATACATATACTAATGTTTATTAACCCCTAACTGAGCGCACTCTCTTCTCCTATTCTATGTCGATGCTTCTTTGAGCACTCTCTCTATCTACCCTCAATCTATATATACTAATATCTTCCACTCTATGTAATATAACAATTCATAAATACAATAATGTCATATATTTTTTAAATTTTTGTTATTTAAATAGGCCCATTTTGCTAAAAACTTGAAGGCCATGCACATTGGCCCATGAAACCGAACCGACCGAAAACCGAACCGAATTAATTCGGTTCGGTTTTTGTTCGGTTTTTATAAAAACGGTTCGGCTTTCGGTTTTGAAAAATACGATTTACGGTTATTTTGGTTTTCACATATTCGGTTCGGTTTGAACCGAACCGAACCGATGCTCACCCCTAGTTCCAGATTAGACTTTACGCAAAGGTCAAACTGGGTCAAACTCAAAACTTTACGTAAGTCTTAAATTCAGATTTTACGCGAAGAATGAGCTGTCCATGCTGTTTACGCGAAGAATGAGCTGTCCATGCTGTTTACGCGAGGAATGAGCTGTCCATGCTGCATTAAATGCACGAAGATTCTGTTCTGACAGATTGATTTTCTGACAAAATAACTGCATAGAAGCCAAGAAGTTTGTTGTTTAGCGTGCCAAAGAGCTGCTTTAAGCTTGAGGAACCGCTTCCACTTTACGCATAAGAGTTATTTGAGCTTTTATGCTCAAGGCTATCTTAGCAACTCTTTTTGTGCGTGTAGAGTTTATTTGAGCCTTTACGCTCAAAGGCTATTTTTAGCCACTTTACGCAGGAAGCTTACTTTGAGCTATTTTACGCTTGGATATGTCTAACAACATCTTTTATGCACAGTTTGTCCTGATTATGTGGAAACATGGTTTTCTGACGTGGCCTTCATGCCACACTTCTCGAAGAACATGTGTACGTGCTCTCCTTATTTTATGGATTATGGAACATGTGTCAACATGCGTAGAGGCCACTTTCTGTACGTGGGTGACAGTTATCCTAACAGCCTGCGTAGAGACCCAATTGTGGTACTTTTTACGCACAGAAGACAGGCCTATATAAAGACCTTTTTTTAAAGAAGAGGTACAAGATTTTGGACACCAGATACTTTCAGAGCAAAGTGATTTTCCAGAGTATTTCTCTTCAACATTTCTTCAAGAACAGAGTGAAGCAAAGCAGAAAAGCATTCGACTGTGCCATCAGTGCCAATTGTGTCGATACCTTTCTGGTGACTTAGTTCTTCCAGTTGTTCATTTCCAACCAGTTTTCTTCATCATCATCGTGTGGTCCAAGGAACAAAGTGATCGTTCTCAGATCAGACTTCCATAGCAATACTACCCAGAAATTACTTGTACTTTTGTACACTTTTTCTCGTTTTCTTTCAAAAGCCTAAAGGGCATTTTGTTAAGTGAAACAATGGTCTCATGTGCCATAGGCACAACGGGTTAGGCTAAGCAAAGAAGGCACATGGGCACATAGAAAACCATGTGCCGGGACAATCTGGTGCATGGTACGGATAGCACGGGACCACGGCATGCGGAGAACGGGCGCACATCGTACGGGGAATGAGCGTGGGCGCACGAGGCACGCGGTGCATGCAGACAAAACTACCAACGGTGCGCAGAGCTCGGAAGCATAGCGCGCTGGTGGACGACAAAAAAAGTACGCAGGTGTGTGACGCACGAAATGCGTGGAGTGCGGATGTACGGCACCCGAGGCATGGATGCACGGCGTACGGGCGCATGACAAACAAATCGAGCAGGCGCGCAGGACGCGCACTGCACGACGCACAGAACGCGGATGCATGGAGCGCAGGCGCACAGCAAACAAATCTTGCAGGCGCACGGCACACGAAACACGCAGCATACGGATGCACGAGGCACGGATGCACGACGTACGGGCTTACGACAAACGAATCGCACAGGCGTACGGCACGCAAAACGTGCAGCACGAGGATGCACGGTACATGAGCGTACGGCAAACGAATCGCGTAGGCACATGGTACTGTGCATGGGGGGGGCGAATGTACGGCGTGTGCGCGCACGACAAACGAACCGCACAGAGGAGCGGCACGCGGATGTACGGCGCACGGGGGCACGAATGTACGGCTCTCGGCCGTGCGGTGTGCAAAATACGCATTGTACAGATACACGGGGCATGAGGCACGGATGTACGGCACGTAGGTGCGTGGCAAACAAATCGTGCAGGCGCTTGGCGCATGAAATGCGCAGCGTGCGGTGCACAGATGCACGACGCACAGAAAACGAATCGTGCAGGCCCGCGACGCGCGTAACGCGCAGCACGTGGGGCACGGTTGCACGGTGCGCGTGCACGTAAGACGCTATCACGCGGCACGCTGCACGTGTGGACAAAACTGCCCATGGCTCGCGCAGTAGTGTCATCGTCCCAGGCAGCAAGCTTTTGGCCATGGCGTTCTTAAAACTTTCAATGTCCATAACTTGAGCCATAGGACTCATAATCGTGCAAAATAAAAGCCAAAATTGAATGAAGTCAAATTCTCTACAACATGGAACAACTAATTTTCAAAAATTACCAAGTTTGATAGATTAAAACCACAAAAATTCATAAAACCCTAGTTTATAAACTTAGATCTACACAAAACTATTCATTAAAATCGAAAACTCTAAGAACTAAACTTGTAGAGAATGAGAAGATGAACAATCTAGACAAATAATATCAAACAAATAACAAGAAATAAAAAATGCAAGTGGTCTCTCATTTATGCAAAATGTACTTGCCTAAAAAGTTGTTGTGGAAAATGAATAAAAGGGTGAATGAGGAGAGAGAGTGTGGAAGGGATTATTTATATTGGTGAGGGTTGGCTCCACTAAACCCTAGTCCCCAACAAGATCTAGCCATATGACTAATAACATGATAAATGCTACATGATACAACTAATCCAATTTATTAATCAAATAAAACTCTAAGCATAACACGGTCCAGAAATCTTATCATCGAAGCATTGAGCCACGTCTACAACCAAACAAGGCCAAGTAGTACCACACTACTCCGCGACGAGATATTATTCCATGTCATGGCCAAGTGCAAATACTGGTTACATGCAATCAAGATACAGGTGCCAGATACCCCCCTTAAAAAAATTTGTCCTCAGAATTTCGATAAGGCTAGTTGAGCGCACTCTCCATTCACGAAATATACTCAAGATATATAGCAAACACAATTATCAAGCAACACATAACACATGAACAGATTATGAAAGAAATAACAATTAACTAAAAGCACAAGCAATAATCATACCCTAGAAGGAAAGAGATTGGAGGCATACGAAAAAAATGACTCTCGAGTCAGTTGGGTAGGAATTCGTCCTTGCGATCCTACGCTGATGCCCGAAGTGGACAAGGGTCAACACTTGAGATAAGTCGGTACCAATGACTTAATCAAGAATGAGATCTGTCCAGGATGTACCCTCGTAGTCAGGACACATGATGAATATAACATATCACGTGAAACGAGAACAGATGAGTGAGATAAAAAAAAAGTCGCCTTCACTCACTGAATACAGAACTCAAGAAAAAATAATAAATGATACTCAAAACTTACCCATAACCTGACCACCTTCGGCCAACCTCTGCTCAAATACTCTAAATTCTACCTGCCTCTGCCCCTGCTGGACTCCCTGTTACTGCTTTCCCTGGCCATGCTGCTGCAGCCTCTGCTGTTCTGCCTGATATTACATTTGTTAATACATCTGAGCTTGCGTCAGTAATGGACGCTGGGCTAATGGCCTTACTGCTAGTGCTGGACCTTAGTACGGTGCTACCTCTGGAGATGGCAATGCCGAAAACTGTTGATGTAACACCCAGTTTTCCAAATGAGGGTATTTTGGTCATTTTAAAAAAATTTAGAATTTAATTGGAATTATCATTAATTATTTGGGTTTAATATATTTAATATGATTTTTAGTGATTTTTGGTGATTTTTAGTAGAATTGATTTTGACCCTATAGAGACTTTGACTTAAGTCGACCTTGTAGACTAACCTAGTGGCTAACCTAGGTCTTGACTTTGTGATTAGGATTTGAAAACCTAGGATGACTTAAGTTCATGAGGATGAACCCATTGGGATTAATTTGGGGAAATTAGGAGTTAGTTTCATATGGAAATGGCTTGTGAAGTCACAAGTCATTTTATGACTAATAGGCTTAATGGCCCATAGCCCACACCCATTGAACCAAGCCCTAACCCTAGAAATTCTGATTAGCCTCTATGTTCAGCCCCTCCCCTATTTATATGCTCTTAAAACTAGGGTTGCCTCTTTAGAAAACTTGCCATTTGGAAGAGGTGAGTCCCCAACTTTGTAAATCCTTAGAAAATCCTTTTCTTCTCCAAATCCCTTCAAACAAATTGCAATAGTCTCTAAATATTGTGTTCTTGCTGTTGGTAATAAATTTTGATAGGGAGAAAACAATTTGGAGAGCTTTTGGTGGTTTGAAGGATCCTTCTCCTTGGAGTTTTTGGGAGATTGAACACCTATAGGTAAAATCCTATCCATAGCTCCTAAAATCTGGTAAAAATCATTTTTAGGAAGCCCTAGCCCTCACCCAACTGTAGGGTAGGCTAACCCTAGGTTTTGGACTCTTTTCGTGTCCGTATCGGACACATATCAGAGGACTGGTCAAGGTGTTCGACGAATTGTCTCAAAGGACATTCGTTCGAGTTTTTCGATTCTAATTGAATGGAAAGTTAGCCCTAGGTGTCGTCTAAGGTTTCCCAGTGTCGTGTGATGTTTTGTGTGTCATGTCGAGTCGTGGGGACACGGGAACACGCGAGTCGGGGACGTGCGCACGGCACTGTAGCTCCCATGCTACTCGGGGGCTACTGCGCGCTCGTTTCTCCACTTCGACACTTGATTTTTGACCAATAGTTAGGGGAAATGACTGACACGAGGCTCGCAAAGTTTCACGAGTCCTCGTGTCGTATCGGACACGGTATTCAGTGTGCACAGGGCAGTTGTTGTGTGCGTGCGTGTGCTGTGTATGTTTTCTGATTTAAATCGTTTTAAATGATTCTAAAATAGGTTTTAATGTATGAATAGATCCTAAATATGATGTTTAATCCCTGTTTGCATTAGGTTACATGTTAGTTAAAGTTTTGTTTAGAGAATTGTTTCGAACAGGGGTTTGGGGGTTAAATTTCTGGTACCTACACTGATACATTGCTTCTAGTTCATTTTCCCAACTGTTAATCATGATTAAATGCTATTATCATTGTTTAAATTCTTCCTACATATTAGGTAGTATATATTGATGAACATTTGAATTCATGAAGGCTTTTGGAAGGTGTAGAATGGATTTTTAGTTTCAATTTGAATCTTAAACTGTTATGATACTTGTTGTTGCTTTCCCATGTTTTTCCCAGTCTTCATATAACCTGACAACATACCTGAGATGCCACTGTCATTTGTTATGGAGTTTTGGTTTTGGACTGATATCTTTCAACTGTTGTTAACCGATTTAGAACCTGAATACTTCTCCTATTAAACTGATTTTCCTTTTGTTCTTGATTCCTGTAGGCATAACCTGAGATTAGTTCATGAAACCTGAAATTGAATATCTGAAACTATTTGTTGAAACCTGGGTTTTAGTTGTGGTTTCGATTCCTTGATAACCTGAGAATAGTTTGTAACTAAATGGTTAAGTTGTGAATTGGTTTCCTTTCATTATTTCACTGTTGTTCACTTCCCTTACAATTATTTTTTTTATGCAAACTGAAACTAATTTTCCTTTTGTTCTTTGATTCCTGTTTAAGCACAAAACCTGAGTTATATTCCACAAGAACCTGAGAATGACTTAACCCATATTGATACATGTCAATTGATTTCTTTTTTTCAATGGTTGATCATCCTTGAACCTGTGATTGTTTAAACTAAGGTTGTGTGGGTTCAACATGAGAAAAACTGAGTTTTGCATCAGCCCATAACTGGAATGGAATTCCCATTCTTTCACTGATTTCACTCCTATTATGTAAACCTGAGAATGGTCTCTTTGAGCTATTGTCACTGTAAACTAAGATGGAACTGAAATATTGTGTGTGTAAACCTGGGAATGGTTTCCTTTTTTTGTTAATACTTGAAACTGAATTTTCTTCTCTACTGCACATTGATTAACTTCTCTAGTAGACTGATGGGGGGTTCCTGTTTAGGACTGTCCCTTAAATATTCCTTCATTGCTTTCCTGTGTTGTGTTAACCTGGGAATTAGTCCCTGTCATTCCAGTTTTCTGAACAGTACACACACCTCACCACACCACAGTTACTCCCAGATTTTAGTCCTCACTCACTCTCTAATCTATCACAATATTCATGAGGCACACACACACCTTTGTGTTGATTCACACACAAGCCTATTGCTAGACACCCACAGTATTTCTTATTGTTTCATTGTAAATAGCTCAATGGTTTTACCTTATATTGCTCACTGTCCTTTCCATTCCCTGTTACACTATACTGATGTTTTCCCATTTCATGTTTTTCTCCATGAACACAATGCCACTGTCTTCACATGTTTTCCTCACTGTTTTCAGATATCACTCACTTATACACACACATGTCTCAAGTCACTCATCACACACCACTCTCCCTATTACACTGTCACATATCACAGACTAGCCTAGCACACACTGTCACATATCACACACTAGCCTAGATTCATGTAGAACGCATTGTAGTGCATCTTATTACCATTCTGGACTTGTTGTGACTTGTGCTATTCTAATAGGAGCCAGACACCACTCCTCGGACAGTATTTTCATCTCGAACTTTCAGTTAGCAGGCGAGTACTTTCTCTGATCATATCATATCTTGTTTAGGATTATATTCCTGCTTTAGATTACTTTACATGATGCTGACACGTTGGAAACACGGATTAGTACTATATGGATCTGGTTGTGCGATGTTATCCCCTTAGCGGATACATCGGGTATTCGTGTTCGTGTACTTTATCGGGAACATCGTGTACTCTTTGTATTTGTTACATTCGTGTACGAAACGTATGAATCGTGTATAATCATGTATTCACATGACCTTCGTGTACAATAATATAACGTAGCTGGATCCTTGTGTATTGATTGGGGCGGGGGAGTAGAAGTGGTTATGTATTCAATCTAGTAGATTACTCGTGTACAAACCTCTATAGATTACTCGTGTACAACATTCATGCCGTCTACATAACCATCTTGTGCTCTGAATCACTAGCATTGTTAGTTCTCTATATATTGTAGCTATTTACTTACAGTCTCTCTCTTTTTATCATATTATTTCTTCAGATCCTGTATCTTACTCTCTAGCATGTTTATATTTCCTAACCAGTTATGATTTTGTTGAGATGTACTGTACTCGCTCCTGTCCTGACTGGACCTGTTGAAAATTTTACAGTGAATGATGAGGCTCTGGTGTCTATCCCTCTTGGTGCAGCATTAGACATCATTAGTGACTTGGACCTGCTAGCAGTGGATGATACTTCTCTAGATTAGGGTTTTCTTTACTTTCTGGATCACTGTAGTTAGATTTTGGGATATTTCTGAGCTATGTTTTTATTTTAGTCACTTAGAATTCTGGATTTGTATCTCAGTGATGTTACTTTCCTGGTTGTTATCTATCTTTATCTTCTATCTCATTCCTGTTCTACCTTAGCTGTGTTTGAGTTATATTAATGTTATGTCATCCCGTTCGGGGAGTATAACTGTATATTACCCATATCTGTTAGATGTTATGACCTAGGACATCGTTCTACCGCCGATACTGCGGCGTAGGCTAGACGTACCCACGTCACGTACCCTTATTCTAGGGTGCGGGTCGTGACACGTTTTTAGTGGTGGCCCATGCAGGTCGAGTTTATGTAGTGGTATTCGAACTAGAGTATCACTACAGCCTGCAGTAGGATTAGGATATGCTTGAGGGTACTCAATCACAGTTAGGATTCCTTGAGAGATTCCTGGGATGACCCTTGAGAATCTTATTTAAACTTCAATTTGAAATCCTTTCCCTTGTTTTGTTCGCTCTCACTCCTTGATTATTGAATTGATTTTGATGAATCGTTGTTGATTTTAATTTTCCTATCGAGATGAATTTTATGGCCTGAGTTATGGTACCTTCTGATAACATATGTTGACGAAATAACGGGGATAATAAACGTCTACTTGGTTATGGAACCTAGAGTTTATCGCAGCTATATTAGCTGGCGTGGCGGAAACATAGAGACCAACTTCGGATGTACGTATCTTGGTTATGAGATTTGGAATTTCTCGCAGCTATACTAGTTGGCATAGCGAGAATTCCAGACGACGTGATTATAAAGGTACATGCCCCCGTTATGGACTCTACCGTTTATCGCAGCCTTGCTTACTAGCGTGGCAAGAATTCTGAGTATCATAATTTTGGACAGACGCATATGATTATCAGATTATATCTTGGAAAGGTTCTTAAGTATATCGTCTCTATCTTCACTCCAGTTATTATAAATTGTCTCCATCATTATTTAACTTAGGAGTATGAGTATGAGTAGGAGTAGCTTAGCTGTTATTATGAACCTTGTGTAACTTTTGCTATAAATTTCTTCCTAATACAATGAATTGGTGATTTTGCTAGACCTTGACTTAGATTTGATATTGTAGCTCTGGTTTCAAAATGGTTCCTTCCTTTAAACAGATAAGCAGAATGGATTTATCATTATTTCCTTCTTGCAATTATATCTTGTATTATCTTAAATATATATGTAGTGGACACAGATACTTGTCTGACACGTATGCATACTACACTTGTTTACCAACCTATCTAAATGCATGTTAATATGATTAATGTTAAGTTCTCAAAATCCTAGTATTCTAATGTAGTGCAGTATCAGTGACTAGTTCTATGTTCTCCATATTAAATTCGTAATTTAAATTTAAATTTTATGTTATTAGTCTTGCTTACATCACTACACATGTATGTTATATACAGGGCTTTATTTCAAAAAAATTGGTTGAGTTTTGTGTTGAATTGTCAAATCTGAGACTGCGTACATAGTAAACCCTTAACCTTGGATTCTAAGAGTTTAGTTCAAATTGCAGTTTTAAATTGTAACGTTTTAAGCCGTATACATGGTTGTGTGCAGGTATATAATGTTAGGTTCATACTCTTACATGTTAGGTTGTGGTTGTGGTAAACATTGAGTTGGTTTTGATGTTCGAATTCTCCAAAATTTTGAAAACTGAATTCATGTTAACATTTTTACACTGCTATCAATATGTGTAGTTCAATTTCAGATCTAATATGTAATGATGAGCTAAACTGAATGATTGAACCCTTTATTTCTAGTTTTAACCCATGTACACTTGACACTCTACACAAATGTTCACAACTACCATGAAAACCTAACCTTTCATCTCTATGATATGTTCATATAGCTATATAGATATATATAGTTCTGTAAACATGTTATAATGTATGTAGATGCATAAATTAAATCTTTACCTCTCTATACATATAGATATGCTTATATATATGGTTAGCCATGCATGTTATGAGTAAATAGCTTGTGCCTAGTAGACTGCTTAACCAATATGCCATGAATAGTGTAACTTGATAGCTACAGTTGAGACTCAAATCCTCCTATACACTTTCATGTATATTTCATACTAACCATATCACCTTTACATAATGATAGCTTTTCCCCCTAACACTCTCTCTTCTATATATATTAGATTGTGATTGGATTCAATGTTATTGACTTTCGTTCCTTAAACTTTTGGTTTTGATTTTTCTTAAATAGTACCCTTTATAGATGATTGGTAGTTGTCTTATTTTATTTTTTTGATAATTATCAGTTTTCAGATAGGATGGTAGACTGCTGTACAGCCTTAATGATTGTTGTGTTTTATCCTTTCCAGTATGGCACCCACGACCCGAGCCTGTCGCCTGAGAGCAGCTGCAGCTACTGACAGTGTGCTTCCACCTCCTATTGCTCAGGAGGTAGTGACCCCTCAGGCTGACCCAAAGGTAGTGGCACCTCCCGCCATCGAGGAGGTATTAGCATCCTCACCAGAGAAATCCCCTCCACCACCTGTTACTCAGGAAAGAGTGGCAGTCTCATCGGAGACCAAGAGTTCTTCCCTATCTCCTCCTCTGCCTCCAGGAGCAGTACCCCATACCATACCCTCGGCAGGTTTGTTTCCTGACGGAGCTCAGATATCCAGACTTCTCCGGGATGTGTTGGAGACACAGAGAGTTCAGACTGAGATCCTGAAGGAGCAGGGCCGTAGAATCCAACTGCTGTAGGATTTGGTACATTCAGGAGGAGATCCTAGTTCTGAGAGGCCGGGGAGCAGTGTATACCCAGAGTCCCGTAAGCACCCAGACTATCAGCCTAGACCAGCCTACCCAGTCCAGACTCCTGTTCAGCAGAGGCCAGCTGAGAAGGTGCCTACCTGCACCTTCTGTAAGAAGCCTGGACATGTGTGGGACATCTGTAGGAAGAGAAGAGGAGTGTGCCTGTTGTGTGGGTCAGCTGCACACAGGCTGCGAGACTGTCCTGCTGCACTTATCCCAGCCAGGACTCCGCCTTCGGGAGGGAGTTCCAGCCGCCAGACCTAGTTGGAGGTGAGTCCTTGACCTATATCTTAGTCAGTCTTTGAAAATTGATGCACCCTACCATATTGTTGTATGTTTTGATACCTTGTGATTGCCTAGTACTGTAGTATGTTGGTGTAACTAGATGAGACCCCAGACTGATACTACATGCCATGACCCCATAGGTTACATTTTCCAACTGAATGATTTAAATAGGTTTCTGAGACTTTGATTGTGGGGGTTTGACCTAGAAGGGGTACGATCTTCTTAATTTCGAGGACAAAATTTTTCTAAGGTGGGTAGGATTGTAACACCCAGTTTTCCAAATGAGGGTATTTTGGTCATTTTAAAAAAATTTAGAATTTAATTGGAATTATTATTAATTATTTGGGTTTAATATATTTAATATGATTTTTAGTGATTTTTGGTGATTTTGAGTAGAATTGATTTTGACCCTATAGAGACTTTGACTTAAGTCGACCTTGTAGACTAACCTAGTGGCTAACCTAGGTCTTGACTTTGTGATTAGGATTTGAAAACCTAGGATGACTTAAGTTCATGAGGATGAACCCATTGGGATTAATTTGGTGAAATTAGGAGTTAGTTTCATATGGAAATGGCTTGTGAAGTCACAAGTCATTTTATGACTAATAGGCTTAATGGCCCATAGCCCACACCCATTGAACCAAGCCCTAACCCTAGAAATTCTGATTAGCCTCTATGGTCAGCCCCTCCCCTATTTATATGCTCTTAAAACTAGGGTTGCCTCTTTAGGAAACTTGCCATTTGGAAGAGGTGAGTCCCCAACTTTGTAAATCCTTAGAAAATCCTTTTCTTCTCCAAATTCCTTCAAACAAATTGCAATAGGCTCTAAATCTTGTGTTCTTGCTGTTGGTAATAAATTTTGACAGGGAGAAAACAATTTGGAGAGCTTTTGGTGGTTTGAAGGATCCTTCTCCTTGGAGTTTTTGGGAGATTGAACACCTATAGGTAAAATCCTATCCATAGCTCCTAAAATCTGGTAAAAATCATTTTTAGGAAGCCCTAGCCCTCACCCAACTGTAGGGTAGGCTAACCCTAGGTTTTGGACTCATTTTGTGTCCGTATCGGACACATATCAGAGGACTGGTCAAGGTGTTCGACGAATTGTCTCAAAGGACATTCGTTCGAGTTTTTCGATTCTAATTGAATGGAAAGTTAGCCCTAGGTGTCGTCTAAGGTTTTCTAGTGTCGTGTGATGTTTTGTGTGTCGTGTCGAGTCGTGGGGACACGGGAACACGCGAGTCGGGGACGTGCGCACGGCACTGTAGCTCCCATGCTACTCGGGGGCTACTGCGCGCTCGTTTCTCCACTTCGACACTTGATTTTTGACCAGTAGTTAGGGGAAATGACTGACACGAGGCTCGCAAAGTTTTACGAGTCCTCGTGTCGTGTCGGGCACGGTATTCAGTGTGCACAGGGCAGCTGTTGTGTGCGTGCGTGTGCTGTGTATGTTTTCTGATTTAAATCGTTTTAAATGATTCTAAAATAGGTTTTAATGTATGAATAGATCCTAAATATGATGTTTAATCCCTATTTGCATTAGGTTACATGTTAGTTAAAGTTTTGTTTAGAGAATTGTTTCGAACAGGGGTTTGGGGGTTAAATTTCTGATACCTACACTGATACATTGCTTCTAGTTCATTTTCCCAACTGTTAATCATGATTAAATGCTATTATCATTGTTTAAATTTTTCCTACATATTAGGTAGTATATAATGATGAACATTTGAATTCATGAAGGCTTTTGGAAGGTGTAGAATGGATTTTTAGTTTCAATTTGAATCTTAAACTGTTATGATACTTGTTGTTGCTTTCCCATATTTTTCCCAGTCTTCATATAACCTGAGAACATACCTGAGATGCCACTGTCATTTGTTATGAAGTTTTGGTTTTGGACTGATATCTTTCAACTGTTGTTAACCGATTTAGAACCTGAATACTTCTCCTATTAAACTGATTTTCCTTTTGTTCTTGATTCCTGTAGGCATAACCTGAGATTAGTTCATGAAACCTGAAATTGAATATCTGAAACTATTTGTTGAAACCTGGGTTTTAGTTGTGGTTTCGATTCCTTGATAACCTGAGAATAGTTTGTAACTAAATGGTTAAGTTGTGAATTGATTTCCTTTCATTATTTCACTGTTGTTCACTTCCCTTACAATTGCTTTTTTATGAAAACTGAAACTGATTTTTCTTTTGTTCTTTGATTCCTGTTTAAGCACAAAACCTGAGTTGTATTCCACAAGAACCTGAGAATGACTTAACCCATATTGATACATGTCAATTGATTTCTTTTTTTCAATGGTTGATCATCCTTGAACCTGTGATTGTTTAAACTAAGGTTGTGTGGGTTCAACATGAGAAAAACTAAGTTTTGCATCAGCCCATAACTGGAATGGAATTCCCATTCTTTTACTGATTTCACTCCTGTTATGTAAACCTGAGAATGGTCTCTTTGAGCTATTGTCACTGTAAACTAAGATGGAACTGAAATATTGTGTGTGTAAACCTGGGAATGGTTTCCTTTTTCTGTTAATACTTGAAACTGAATTTTCTTCTCTACTGCACATTGATTAACTTCTCTAGTAGACTGATGGGGGGTTCCTGTTTGGGACTGTCCCTTAAATATTCCTTTATTGCTTTCCTGTGTTGTGTTAACCTGGGAATTAGTCCCTGTCATTCCAGTTTTCTGAACAGTACACACACCTCACCACACCACAGTTACTCCCAGATTTTAGTCCTCACTCACTCTCTAATCTATCACAATATTCATGAGGCACACACACACCTTTGTGTTGATTCACACACAAGCCTATTGCTAGACACCCACAGTATTTCTCATTGTTTCATTGTAAATAGCTCAATGGTTTTACCTTATATTGCTCACTGTCCTTTCCATTCCCTGTTACACTACACTGATGTTTTCCCATTTCATGTTTTTCCCCATGAACACAATGCCACTGTCTTCACAGGTTTTCCTCACTGTTTGCAGATATCACTCACTTATACACACACATGTCTCAAGTCACTCATCACACACCACTCTCCCTATTACACTGTCACATATCACACACTAGCCTAGCACTCACTGTTCACACAATCTCTCACACACACATACACATATGCACATATTTATAGATTAACATATAGTTGTATTGTATTCATATGGATAACCTATAGGGATAAATTTCTATATTAGAATACATTGATATAGTAATATGTGTACTATTTAGGTATAGGTATAATCTTGTAGATGTGATTTATGGTTGTGTGATTTCCTATATTAGAGTTTATAGTCATATTGTACATATGTATTGTTTAGATATAGAATTGAATATGGTATTGCCTATTGGCATATGGTATAGTCTATTGGCCTATGGCCTATGGTTGTGTCTGTTTAGCTAGTGAGTCTAGTTTAGACTTGTTTAGTCTTATTAGACCTAAAATGGACTAGTTAGCCTAGTGTAGCCTAGTTCGACTTAGGTTTGACTTGGTTGACCTAGTTTGACTTCTAGGGTTGACCAGAGTTGACCAAGAGTTGACTTTGGTCTAGATTGACCTAAATTCATGTAGAATGCATTGTAGTGCATCTTATTACCATTATGGACTTGTTGTGACTTGTGCTGTTCTAATAGGAGCCAGACACCACTCCTCGGACAGTATTTTTATCTCGGACTTTCAGTTAGCAGGCGAGTACTTTCTCTGATCATATCATATCTTGTTTAGGATTATATTCCTGCTTTAGATTACTTTACATGATGCTGACACGTTGGAAACACGGATTAGTACTATATGGATCTGGTTGTGCGATGTTACCCCCTTAGCGGATACATCGGGTATTCGTGTTCGTGTACTTTATCGGGAACATCGTGTACTCTTTGTATTTGTTACATTCGTGTACGAAACATGTGAATCGTGTATAATCATGTATTCACATGACCTTCGTGTACAATAACATAACGTAGCTGGATCCTTGTGTATTGATTGGAGCGGGGGAGTAGAAGTGGTTATGTATTCAATCTAGTAGATTACTCGTGTACAAACCTCTGTAGATTACTCGTGTACAACATTCGTGCCGTCTACATAACCATCTTGTGCTCTGAATCACTAGCATTGTTAGTTCTCTATATATTGTAGCTATTTACTTACAGTCTCTCTCTTTTTATCATATTATTTCTTCAGATCCTGTATCTTACTCTCTAGCATGTTTATATTTCCTAACCAGTTATGATTTTGTTGAGATGTACTGTACTCGCTCCTGTCCTAACTGGACCTGTTGAAAATTTTACAGTAAATAATGAGGCTCTGGTGTCTATCCCTCTTGGTGCAGCATTAGACATCATTAGTGACTTGGACCTGCTAGCAGTGGATGATACTTCTCTAGATTAGGGTTGTCTTTACTTTCTGGATCACTGTAGTTAGATTCTGGGATATTTCTGAGCTATGTTTTTATTTTAGTCACTTAGAATTCTGGATTTGTATCTCAGTGATGTTACTTTCCTGGTTGTTATCTATCTTTATCTTCTATCTCATTCCTGTTCTACCTTAGCTGTGTTTGAGTTATATTTATGTTATGTCACCCCATTCGGGGAGTATAACTGTATATTACCCTTATCTGTTAGATGTTATGACCTAGGACAGCGTTCTACCGCCGATACTGCGGTGTAGGCTAGACGTACCCACGTCACGTGCCCTTATTCTAGGGTGCGGGTCGTGACAGTTGAGCTGGCCCTCCTGGCCTTTGTATTTGTAGGCAAATAGAAATACGGTGGTCTGAACTCCCACACTTCAAGCACTGCCCATTTGCTGACTGACACACCTTTCGAGTGTGCCCTCCCTTTTCACAATAAGCGCAACCCACGGGTGTCTCCTGACGTCGTTGGTGCCTCGGCTGCTGCTGTCGAACTGGTGCAGTCACAACTATTGTGATCAGTGATGTATCACGAATACGGATGCCAGGCGCTGGTGCTGACGTTCGGGATACTGCTCCTCCTCCTCCTCCTGTACTCTGCGTATGAGACCACTTCTGGCCTCCCGTCCTTGCGCACTGTAATGCCCTGCTCCGCACAATGCATTACGATACCTCGTACGACATCACGTCCCAGCGAGGATGATGATTTAGGTAAAATCTAGCGAGGACGAGCGATTTTCTGGGTCGGGACATGACACAGACAGCCTTTGAATAGTAAGCTTGTGCCTCCGAGCTGCCGTCAATACTGCATCAAACATCTGGTAGTCGTGCCCCTCGACCAGCTGCAAGTTCTCCAAATGAAGTCCATGTTGGAACCTCATTGCTCTATCTCGCTCCGTTGCCACCATTTTATGGCAAATCTACTCAGCCTGCAAAACTCCACTGTATATCCATCTACCGTTCGACCCGCCTGTTTGAGATCGATGAACCTTTGCTGTAGCTCGAACTGTGCCACGACACCAGAGTACTTAGTCCTGAACCTGGTCCTGAAGCTATCCCAAGAAATAGGACGCCTCAAGCCAACTTCCACTCGCGAGCAAGGTCTTGAAGCTTCAACCAGACCTGATCCACCTGCTACTCAGCTAAAACCTTGGCCGCCGTCAAGATGCCTTGGTATCCTATAACCATACATCTGTCGTAATGGCATCCTCCGTGCCATCAAAATACCTCGAGTTGAGTCGGCAAAATCGAACCAATGCACCCGAATCTGTCTTCGTATTTCTCTCCAGGGCTACCTGCAAGCCTTGATTCAATAGGACATTTTGTTCCCGATTCTGCACCTGCTGATGCTGTTGGACTACCATCTGATGCTGCTGTGTTTCAAATAACCCCTAATGATCTGCAATAGTATCGGTGTGTCGAGTGCTACTGGCATTGTCGGCATCACTGGAGGTACAGGAACTTCTAGCCTCTGCTGCTCAACTGGCTCACGCTCGATGACGTTCTCGATATGAATCTATCCAGGTAGAGGAGTTGTCCCTTAGTGATCTCCCAATGGACCCTGCTCTACTGGATTCTTTCCCATGCCTTCTCCTTCAATAGCCGAAAATGAGGTGCCCCTAAAGGGAAAGGATACAAGGTATCAAAAGACAGGATGAAAAGGAATTGAGGATGATAATCAGGTTAGCAATCAAGGTGGAAGAAAGAGATGGTGAATCAGAAGATCAAGGGAAGCATGTTTTCATTGAGACTTCGATAATCGCAACACCTTATAAGTCTGAAAAACAGACCAGCATGGGCCACCAATAAAACCTTATCACGCCCAGTACCAAAATACGGAGACGGACTAGGCCAACTACCCCGTATGAGGTACAAAGATGTCATACGGTAATTATGGCTGTCAAGAGACTAGATGGTGCATGCTACAATCAGATCTCCTATGGTCTCACAGAGCATCTCTGTCTCAATCAATCAAAGCAAAAAGAGTAAATAATGATCCTATAAGACAAAGCAGTAAGGCATCCCCAACGCTTCATCTAAATGATTCATGAGACTAGCTACACAAAATGATGAGCTAGTGCCGAGAGTCAATAGTACATAACCATAGTCAGCTGCAATCTGATTTAGTTATAATTATGTAAAAGAAAACTAATGTCCAAAACAGCTAACTAAACAGGTGCAGGTGGCTAAATGCCAAGTACAAAATAAAATATATTAGAGCAGTGAAGAAGAAACCCACTCAGGGTCCCTGGCGCCCAAGCTGTAATGTACCGTCCCTCTCAGCTCAATAAGAGGAATCGAAATGCCAACGACGTTCGGACTTAGCTATGCAACGGCCGCTCGAAGACCCGCTCAGTCGAGGCGACTCCTCGCTCAAGTAGGGTAGCTTCGGTGAACTTGCCTCAGCTTGGCCTTCGCACTAATAAAACGAAAGTTTTCAAATGCACGAGTAGGCTTGAAAATAAAAAAGACGAATCCACTTAGCTAAGAAAATATCCTAGCTTGGGTCAAACTGAGTTAGAACATAGAAAAAGGTCCAACGGTCGGCTTAAAAGTGTTGTACGATGGCTTTCAAAATAACACTCGGTCGTTCGTCCCGTGGCTTAGGAAAGTTGGTCTCGCCACAAAGCTATAAATTAGTCTAAGTCATAGACGTCGCCCGAATAAATGATTAATAAAGTATGCGCGGTTCCAGCATCTAAGACTTGGCATAGTCTTTGCTCGCCCCACGGGTTAAGTTACATCGCACGACTTGTGGCATAAGTCTAGGCACCCAAAGAACTTGGTTGTTCAAAGTCGAACGCGTGCACGACACATTCCCACGATGCAAGGCTTGACACAGTCCTGTTCGTCAAGTTGTTGTATGATTGAGTTAGGCAACAAGTTATGTCGGGCTAACTACGTGACTACGTCATTCTTGCACTATCCTATGATTTTTGCGGTTGTCATAGCCACATAGTCCCACGATCTTAAGGCTCATCATATAGAGTATGACTTGAGTGGTAGCGTTGTATAGAACGCAAGTTGTTTTAAGGCATGAGCTACGGTTGGTTCAGTAAAAAGTTAGTCATGGTCTATGGCACATAAAGAACATGCTTTGTTCAAGTTAAGCGAGAAGGCTATACAATAGTCATTCCCTGGTTTTCAAAGAATGGAGAGTTCAAGTTATGGTTTATCGCCGAGGCGGTCTCTCATTTGGCAGTCTCATGGTTCCAATGCACGTTTTGCATGTGGTTTTGAGCACATTTTGCTAAAGAGTATGGTTTGATTCGTTCAACCGATTAGGCCATACATTTATGCGAGTCTAGATGAAGTCTCGTAGGTGCGTGGTCATGGACAACTTGTCGACAAGGGCGATGTTTCTTCGGACGACAACCTGGGGCCACAGAAATCGATCCGGCCATGGGGGAAAAACGGTATAGCTGATGCTAGGTAGGCAAGAAGGGATTCAGTGGGTTATCATTGGGGCTAGCTACCTGCATTGACCGACCCATCATATTTCTAGCTATGTCCATGATGGCTAGTTAACGCCTGTGACCTTTTATATAGATAAGTTGGCATGCTAAGAGACTATCCGCATGCATGGTGTCAGTCGAATCAAAGAGAGTGTAAATACAGTACAAACTGAGTCAAGAAAGGTATGCACAGTTGCAACACCAGTATGAAGTCTAAGATTTGGCTATAGCAAAGACACCGGGCTTCGGCACAAAATATGGCATCGAGTATTAAGTTGTTGGCATAGAGTTGCATAAGTTGATTTGAGTCGTTTCGTGTTTAATTCTGGAAGCGCCGTAAGGCAAAGTTGGTTAAGTGACACTTAGTTCACAAATCTTGATTGAGTCAGTTGATGATTAAAGCAGCAAAGGCCGTGGGGCGACAATATGGTTAAGTTATACTGAGTTGCGAGTCACAACCTCAATATGGACACACGAATAGAACTGATGTTACGACCACGAGGTAAGCACAATGGACTTGTAGCACGATCACATGGAAATTAGATACTATCGTGTAGTTGTGTCTCTGAGTATGGGCCAAAAGGCAAGCACGACTTGACAAGTTGTTGGTGCAAGGCACGATGATGGTCTAGAGACACGAAATAGACCAAGAGTTTATGTCCTAAAATCGATCCTAAGACAAGAATAGAAAGACAATAATAAAAGGATTATGTTGCACAAAGTAAATGAACGTGTTGGTTTTGTATGGGTGGGCAAGGAGCTCACACCACCAGTACAGATGAGTACTGACACCCACACAGTTTTCATGTGCAGGCACAGGTAGAACATGTTGGCGTGGAGCTCGCTTAGATGCATCGAGGCATAGAGTTCGTTGACATTTTGAGACGTGCGACCGCTTGGAGTCTGGTATTGACATCGCCCATCTGAAGCATCCACTGGCTCGTCAAATTATACTGAAAGATGAGAGAGAGTTGAGTGACTTGTATTGTGAGAAGAGTGAGACTGAGTGATTGTAATCATGGCCTCACGCCACATTGTAATCGTTGTTTCAATATCAATAAAGAACATTTTGAATGACTTATGTTTTACTTTAAGTTTTTGCTGGTGTTATTCAATGTCTTTGCTTGGGACTTATGCACAACGACCTCGTCGTAAGCTGTTGTAATCGGCCGTTATGGAACACGCCTTACATGAGCAAAATTTTGGCTCATGCGGCATCACGCCTTAGTGAGGACGATCAGTCCTGCGGGATCGGGACGTGACATAATGGTATCAGAGCACGGCTTTACGTTCTTAGACTTTCGATTGAATTCTTTAACTTCGATGATGTTCCGCAAACTCTGGTGTTCCGCAATCGATATCGTTTGTGCGCTCTCTCTCAATGTTTCGCGGGATATCCATATGTCACGCCCCAGAACCAGAATACTGGAGGGCGGGGGAATGACTCAGCCAGCTACGTATTACGGGTAGAGGAATACCGTATAATATGATCAATGTTGTCTAAAAGATGAGGGAATGCATACTACATGAAAGTCTCACGACCATAAAGTACACATGCTACTTTTTGTAGAAAAAATAAATGAATAATTAAATTGAAGCCTGCACGTGCCTGTATGCCAATATTCGAGATTTGGCCAATCGATTGCAATAGTTCGTAGTTAATATGAACGTGTCTCATTCATTCCATTCAATAAGACGACTAACCAGTCTCTTAGTTCCAACTAGGAACACATGATCAATCATAAATCAGGATAATAATTAATGTTAATGCCAAGATAACAATTATTGTTAATAAATGCCAAGACAATCAATCAATGTCAATTCGCGACAAGAATCGGCCAAAAGGCATAGGGCCAGAGTTCATGCAGCCAGAAATTTATTGGTTCATGCGGCTCAAGATAATTTAGTCTATGCGGCTGAACTACGGCTGCCAAGCCATGCGGCAAGGATAACATACGGCAACGGGAGGACAGGGCCTATGCGGCTCGGGTCTCATGCGGCCAGGGTCTGATCCTTATGTGGCTCAGAAACAAATTCTTATGTGGTTGGAAATGACAAGTCACATGCGACTGGAAAAGATTGAAGTTCATGCGGCTGCGGCAAATCAAGTCTCATGCGGCTGCGAATAATTAAATGCATATGCGGCTGGGATAGGGAAGTCACATGCGGCTGGGATAGGAAAGTCACATACGGCTGAGTTATGGAACCTCATGCGGCTGAGAATCATCCCAAGCCTATGCGGCTGAGATGACATGCGGCCATGCGGCTGAGATGAGCTCATGCGGCTGGAAAGGACAAATCACATGCGGTCGAAAATGACAAAGCCTATGCGGCTGAGAATGTTAGAAGTTCATGCGACTGCGGGACTGAATGCATATGCGGCAAGCAAGCTTATGCGGCCAAGACTACTCATGAGGCCAAGGAAAAACTTGCCGCATGAAAGTGCATGCGGTCAAGCACTGTTCTTCTTCTCCATTTCCGAGAACAGAACCATGGAAGCCCTTTCTTCCAAGCTCTCTAAATCCTTCATTCCAAGCCCAAATCTGGACTTCCATAGGTTAAAATGGGGTAGAACGAAATTCTCTACAACATAGAACCATCAAAACTTGAAAAATAACAAAGTTACTAGATCAAAACCTAAGAAATCTAAAAATACATTAAACTTAGATCTACATGAAATAAGCTATGGAAATTAAAAATACTAAGTACTAAAGTATCTAAGAATCTTGAGAGAAAGACAATGGAGTAACAAAAATGGGGATCCATCAAGAAGCAGGTTGGCACTTGCCTATGCTGCTAGGTAGGTAGGGAGAGTTTATGAGGAAGAAGAAGAAGAGTTATGAGAAGTAATGAAGAGAGAAAGGGAAAGGGGGCTTTAAATGAAGGAGTGGTGGTAGGTGGGGAGTTGAACCACCCGATGGCTGTAAAATAAACCAACTCAGGCCGAACCCAAAAGCAAAGCAAAAATTAAAATGCTGAAACAGAAAATTAATTAGCAGAAAATTAAAGGAATTTAAATACAGAACAATACATGATAAATACTAAATAAATACATTCCAGCAGTACATGTATTTAAAAATACGCATTCTGGGAATGGGAAGTGACATCTCTACCCTCCTTAGAAAAATTCCGTCCTCGAAATTTCAATTCCAAGCAGGATAGACACATCAAAGCTAAATTAATCTAAGTACCAGTAAATTAAGTAAGCAATCATTCTAAAATATCAATAGTAAGTAACATATCCATGTTTAACTATTGACAAAACCGAGCAATTCTACTCATAAGGTGACAAGCATGAGAAGTTTAAGACAATCAAGGTATACAGAAAAAGATATACCTTGTGAGTCAAACAGGTGCGGATACCGTGATCGGATGTCATCCTCACATTCCTTCGTTGACTTCCCCAAAGAATGATGACCCCAAGCAACCCGGACAAGGCTAATTGTTCGGTTCTTGAGTATCTTCTCTCTTCGGTCCACAATGGATACAGGCTGTTCCTCGTAAGACAGGTTGCCACCAACACCCAGTTCAGAATGATCAAGGATATGGCTTGGATCCGATATATACCTTCGCAACTGAGATACATGAAATACGTCATGCACCTCTCGTAATGAAGGTGGAAGGGATAAACGATAAGCGATATCGCCTATCCTATCAAGGATAGCAAATGGGCCCACGTATCGCGGACTCAATTTCCCACGAACGCCAAATCTAATGATCCCATGAGTAGGTGAGATCCGCAAGAACACGTGGTCCCCAACATAGAATTCTAGCGGTCTACGATGCTGGTCCGCCCAATGACGATGCCGATCTTGTGCAATGCGAAGTCGCTCTCTAATTTCCTTAACCACTTTAACTGTCTGAACAATCAGCTCTGGGCCTAGCATCTTCCTCTTCCCGATATCATTCCATGCTAGTGGCGACCTACACTTCTTACCATATAGTGCTTCGAATGGCGCCATCTGGATACTGGCTTGATAACTGTTGTTGTATGAAAACTCGACTAGGGGTAGGTGGCTCTCCCAAGATCCTCCAAAATCTAGGGTGCAAGCTCGCAACATGTCTTCTAAGGTCTGAATTATTCTTTCTGATTGCCCGTCTGTTTGTGGATGGTAAGCCGTGCTGAATCTTAACTTGGTACCCAGACTATGATGTAAGCTCTTCCAGAAATGTGATGTAAAGTGGGTATCTCTGTCTAACACAATACTGACAGGGACTCCATGCTGCCTGACTATCTGCTGCATATACAACTCTGCCAACTTTTCTGTAGAGTGTCCTACTCTGAAAGGAAGAAAGTGTGCCACCTTTGTAAGCTGATCTACTATCACCCAAATAGCATCTTTACCATTTGGTGATCTCGGTAAACCGGTCATAAAGTCCATTGTGATGTGTTCCCATTTCCATTCCGGAATAGGAAGCGGTTGCAATAATCCAGCTGGCCTCTGCTGTTCTGCCTTCACTTGCTGACATACCAAGCAACGAAAAATAAATCTAGCTATCTCCCTCTTCATCCCGTTCCACCAGAAGTGCTGCTTGATATCTTGGTACATCTTGGTCCCTCCAGGGTGTACAGAATACTGGAAACTGTGAGCTTCTGTCATAACCTCCTGCGTGATATCTCCACTAGGCACACATAGACGTGATCCAAAACTAAGTACCATCTTCATGGATTTGCATCTCCTTTCTGAGTCCCGACTCACATTCTGTCCTGAATTTCTGAATCCTTGGGTCCTGTGCCTGAGCTGCCTTGATCCTATCTACTAAGTCAGATTAAACTTGTAGACTCGCTAGAATTCCTTCATCACTAGGAAGTATAACTTCGATGCCCATCTCATGAAGGTCTTCTAAGATATGCTTCTGCGTTGTCAACATAAATCTGTCGTCTCTTCTGCTGAGAGCGTCTGCTACCACATTAGCCTTGCCAGGATGATACTGAAGCTCTACGTCATAATCCATGATCAACTCCAACCATCTTCTCTGCCTCATGTTCAGTTCCTTCTGAGTAAAGATGTACTTCAGACTTTTGTGGTCTGTGTACATGTCCATTCGATCACCATATAAGTAATGCCTCCATAGCTTCAAAGCAAATACTACTGCTGCCAACTCCAAGTCATGAGTTGGATAATTCTTCTCGTGGTCCCGAAGCTGCCTAGATGCATACGCTATTACCTTCCCATGCTGCATGAGGACGCACCCAAGTCCTTTACCTGACGCATCATAATATACAGTAAAACCTTCGGGTCCAACTGGCAATGTAAGAATAGGCGCTGATATCAACTTCTGCTTCAAATTCTCAAATTATGTCTGGCATTCTGTCGACCAGACAAATGGTATATTCTTTCGTGTCAAGCAGGTCATGGGTGCTAAAAGCCTTGCAAAGTCTGATACGAACCTTCTGTAATATCCTGCCAATCCCAAGAAACTACGCACATCAGCTACGGTCTTAGGTACTGGCCAACTCTCTACTGCTTCTAACTTCTTGGGATCCACTACTACTCCAGCCCCTGATATGATGTGCCCCAAGAATGAAATTCTATCCGACCAAAACTCACACTTGCTGAGCTTGGCATACAACTGGTTCTCTCTCAGAACCCGTAACACTTTCCTGAGGTGGTCTTCATGCTCTCCTTCACTGGCAGAGTAAACGAGGATGTCATCAAGAAACACAACGACAAACTGATCTAAGTATGGCATAAAGATACGGTTCATCAAATCCATAAATATTGCTGGAGCATTGGTCAAGCCAAACGGCATTACTAAGAATTCATAATACCTATACTTCGACCTGAATCCTGTCTTGGGAGTATCCTCCTTCCGAACCCTCACTTGATGATACCCTGAACAAAGATCTATCTTGGAGAAAACTCTAGCTCTGCTCAACTGATCAAACAAGTCGTCGATCCTGGGTAGTGGGTACTTGTTCTTTACTGTTGCCGCGTTAAGCTTCTTGTAATCGATGTACAATCTGGATGACCTATCCTTCTTTTCTACAAGTACCACTGGTGCTGCCCATGGTGATATGCTAGCTTGGATGAATTGCTTCTCTTTCAGTTCCTCTATGTGCTGATATACCTTGGCCTGCTCTGAATCCGCCATTCTATAAACTCGATCTGATATCGATTTTGTTCCTGGTACCAATTCTATGCTGAACTCAATATCCCTAACCGGTGGTAGACCTGAAGTTCTTCGGGAAATACGTCTAGAAACTCTTCAACTACCTTCGGAACTTGAACTTCTCTCATTGCCGTTACTACCCCTTGCTCTTGGTGAGTTGCCACTGTTCTGACTAAGGTGAATCTATTCGTGCCTGGAATATCAAAAGATACACTCCCTCTACAATAATGTATTGTCGCATGACTGTCTTTCAGCCAGTCCATGCCTAAGATAACGTCGAAATTTCCAATAGGAAATTTTATCAACCGGGCAGGTAAGGAATGCCCGCAAATTACAACGCTACATGCTAGAATAACTCTACTAACTCCTACGAGCCCATTACTAGTGAGTATATTCAACCTCCCTGGCAATGCCTCGAACTCCATTCCTAGCCGTGTTGTAAATTATACAGATATAAATGAGTGTGATGTTCCCGAATCAAACAATGCTACTGCGGGATATGAGGCGACGAGAATGTTACCTGCTACAACATTTTCTGATGCTAATGCCTCTTCCAAGGACAGAGTGAATGCCTGCCCTCGACTTCCTTGTTGGTTCCCATGCTGTGGCCTAGCCTAGTGCTGCTGCTGGCCCCTGCCTTGGTGATGCTGGGGTGGTCTATGCTGGTGTTGCATCGACGGTCCCTGCTGCCAAAATATCTGTGCATGTGTCATGAATGGGCGCTGTGCCAACTATCTCACTGCCACCGTTGGTCCTCGATACTGGCCTGTCCCTGGTGCTGGCAGAGCAGAAAATTGTTGCACTGGTCCTCCTGACCTCGAATTCATGGGACACGTGGTAACCCGATGATCTGGACATCCACATATCAAACACAGTCCGTTCAATGTCCGACACACATCTCTAGTGTGTCATACCTTCCCACAATAAGTGCAGCCCGCTGGGGGTTGCTGGTTCTTCTTTTGATGATATTGCTGCTGCCTTGGTGGTGGTACTGGCCCTTATAGCTGATCAACCTGGTCATGTTGTCCATGTTGCCCTTGTTGTTGCTGTCCAGTCCTGACAGGTACGGACGAGGTGCCCCTAAAAAAAGGGACAAGCAAACAATCAAACGATCGGACATGAAGAATCAATGAAGCCAAAGGATACGGGAAGGTCAAGCAAGGATTGAGAACAACGAATCATGAGATCAAGGGGGAGCATGTCTGATTGAGACATCCTATAATCAAAATACCCCACAAGTCTGAAATCAGACCTGCATGGGCCACCACTAAAACTTTGTCACGCACCAGAACCAGAATACTGGAGAGCGGGGGAATGACTCAGCCAGCTACGTATTACGGGTAGAGGAATACCGTATAATACGATCAATGCTGTCTAAAAGACGAGGGGGTGCGTATTACATGAAAGTCTCGCTATGGTCACTTCACATCTATTGTCTCAATCATTCAAACAAGAAACAGTAATAGAGAACATGTAAGATAAAGTGGTAAGGCGTCCCGAACGCTTTGTCAAAATGTTCTTGATATCTGGCTTTATAAAACATAACCAGATGATGTAGCAAGTATACACAATTGTTATCAACTGCAGTCTGACTTAGTTACAATTATGTAAAAGTAAGTACAAGACAATTCGACTAACATGTCGGTGCCAAACGGCAAACTATGAAGTAAGTAACAAGACGAGCGGGGAAGTAAGGAACCCACTCGAGTCCTCCTGCGATCATCCCTCTAGTATTGACCATCTTGGAGGTAGAAGTAAGCTAAGTCCTCGGGGACCGGCTCTAAATCTGGCCATGCAAAACCAGAGAGGTTAGACCTCTAATAGCAAGTACCGCAATGAAGCACGATATGAGGAATTAAAACCAGTAATGAGAGAATATGATATATAGATCTCTGCTCGCTACTGGGATTTACATAACATCACGACACTTCGAACCAACCTCCCAACCAAACAAGGACAGAAGTTGGCCCGTCATGTCCTGACATTTTGATCATCTCAGTTAGGTAACAGAGTAGGTACAGTATACAAACAAATCGATTTAAACGGCCATGCAGCTACTACGGCTTGCTATTGTGAGTCCCAAGTTATCCTGGAATTATGCAATAAGGGATTCCTCAGTTCTTACTATGTGCAAGCAAGGCTAGTCTATCCAGTCAATCAATTGCGCCAATCATGAATTAGATGAGTCCCAGCGGGACGCCCGTCATCAATATACAATATACAATAAATAATATAAGCAGATACCGCTCCCTGCCCGTGTGGCAGATTTGTAGTATCTGTGGGAACCAGCCGGCCTGTCGGACACTTAATAGTCCCAAAAAGGGCTGCCATGTAAGAATTCGGGAATCCATTCTCTCCATGCAATCATTATTTTATTTCGCTTAATAACCACTATGTTAAGCGAAATCACATGCCGTGGATCATGGTCATTCAGAATGAGTACTTTCATACGGGGTACGATATGCACAACCCTACAACGATACCCGTGCGGTTAGGTTTTAGGTCTTATATAGCGGAATGAAACAATCAAAATTAACCACGGAATAATCATGCCTTGACCATAAAATACACATGCTGCTTTTTTTAGAAAAAATAAATAAATAATTAAATTGAAGCTTGCACGTGCCTGTATGCTAATATTTGGGATTTGGCCAATCGATTGCAATAGTTCGTAGTTAATATGAACGTGTCTCATTCATTCCATTCAATAAGACGACTAGCCAGTCTCTTAGTTCCAGCAAGGAACGCATGATCAATCATAAATCAGGATAATAATTAATGTTAATGCCAAGATAACAATTAATGTTAATAAATGCCAAGACAATCAATCAATGGCAATCAATATCAATTCGAGACAAGAATAGGCCAAAAGGCATTAGGGTCAGAGTTCATGCGGCCAGAAATTTATTGGTTCATGCGGCTCAAGATAATTTAGTCTATGCGGCTGAACTGCGGCTTCCAAGCCATGCGGCTAGGATAACATGCGGCAACGGGAGGACGGGCCTATGCGGCTCGGGTCTCATGCGGCCAGGGTCTGATCCTTATGCGGCTCAGAAACAAATTCTTATGTGGCTGGAATTGACAAGTCACATGCGACTGAAAAAGATTAAAGTTCATGCGGCTGCGGCAAATCAAGTCTCATGCGGCTGCGAATAATTGAATGCATATGCGGCTGGGATAGGAGAGTCACATGCGGCTGGGATAGGAAAGTCGCATACGGCTGAGATATAGAACCTCATGCGGCTGAGAATCATCCCAAGCCTATGCGGCTGAGATGACATGCGGCCATGCGGCCGAGATGAGCTCATGCGGCTGGAAAGGACAAATCACATGCGGCCGAAAATGACAAAGCCTATGCGGCTGAGAATGTTAGAAGTTCATGCGGCTGCGGGACTGAATGCATATGCGGCAAGCAAGCTTATGCGGCCAAGACTACTCATGCGGCCAAGGGAAAATTTGCCGCATGAAAGTGCATGCGGTCAAGCACTGTTCTTCTTCTCCATTTCCGAGAACAGAACCATGGAAGCCCTTTCTTCCAAGCTCTCTAAATCCTTCATTCCAAGCCCAAATCTGGACTTCCATAGGTCAAAATGGGGTAGAACGAAATTCTCTACAACATGGAACCATCAAAACTTGAGAAATAAAAAAGTTACTAAATCAAAACCTAAGAAATCCAAAAATGCATTAAACTTAGATCTACATGAAATGAGCCATGGAAATTGAAAATACTAAGTACTAAAGTATCTAAAAATCTTGAGAAAAAGACAATGGAGCAACAAAAATGGAAATCCATCAAGAAGCAAGTTGGCACATGCCTATGCGGCTAGGTAGGTGGGGAGTGTTTATGAGGAAGAAGAAGAGTTATGAGAAGTAATAAAGAGAGAGAAAGGGAAAGGGGGCTTTAAATGAAGGAGTGGTGGTAGGTGGGGAGTTGAACCACCTGATGGTTGTAAAATAAAATAACTCAGGCCGAACCCAAAAGCAAAGCAGAAATTAAAATGCTAAAAGTAAAATACAGAAAATTAATTAGCGAGAAATTAAAGGAATTTAAATACAAAATAATACATGATAAATACTAAATAAATGCATTCCAGCAGTACATGTATTTAAAAATACGCATTCTGGGAACGGGAAGTGACACCATACAATAAGTCTATATATTTTGTAAATCGTATGAGAATAGTTTTCGATAAAAAACAAAAGATGATTTCACGTAAAAGTAAGGTTGGCTAAGTCGGGCTGGGCATGTACACCAGGAATTGTGTCGACCTTGGAGAAGTCGTGTGCAAAATTCGAATTGTTATCAAAATGTGAATGAATTTGACTTGACTTATAGAATATGGGATGGCTATCGAAAGGGATGCCATCGGACGATGTTAGTCGTCAATGCGATATAGATGTAGCATGCTTAAATTTAGGGAATAGTTCGAATGAAGATTCAAAGTAATCAGTTGTGATTCGAAACTTGTCATGAGGATTTGTCGAATGACTCCATCCCTGAGTAGTGTATGGAATAGCCTCAGGGATGTCGATCAATTGATGACAGGTGCCAATGAGTCTATCAGCAAGTGTCATAGTGAGCAAAGCCTTAGACTGAACATCATGAGACTAGCTACACAAAATGATGAGCTAGTGCCGAAAGTCAATAGTACATAACCATAGTCAACTTCAGTATGATTTAATTACAATTATATAAAAGGAAACTAATGTCCAGAACAACATACTAAACAGGTGCCGGTGGCTAAATGCCAAGTACAAAATGAAAGATATCAGAGCGGTCAAGAAGAAACCCACTCATGGTCCCTGGCTCCCAAGCTCCTGGTGTGCACCATTGTTCCGGTAGAAGGCTGGATCCTCAGGCTCTGCTACGAAATCTGGCCAAACAAAACCAGCGGGCAAAGGCCCCGAATAGCAAGTACCACAAGAAAGCACGTAAAGAATAATATAAAACCCAAGGAGTAAATTAAGACCTAGTTCATGAGTTATAGGCTTATACCATATCATCGAGACAATACGACACCCTTACAACCAAACGAAGATAAACGGTGTTGATATCGTGCCGAGATAAGATACATACTATAACCATGGTCAAGTTAAGGGCTTCTGGTCGTAACTTCGGTCCATAGCCTATCGCAGCATAATAGTCCAACCCAACAATCAAACAAGGACATGGGTTGGACCACGCACCACGATAGTCCATGTTCCTCAGTTACTAACAGAAGAAACATATCATAAGAAAGTCAGTTTACAAGCGGCCAATCAATCCTACGGCTTTCTATGACTTTCCTGGGTTATCCCGGTAATGCAAATATATAGAAATCCTCAGATCGTATCGTATCCAAGCAGGGCTAGTTAATCCATTATTAACGCATAGTATATTGATTATGCACCGGTCCCCCGAAAGGCTATTGTGCGGAAAATATAACACATAGCACATATGAGCTAGATATTGTCATCCACTATAGGCAGATTAAATAATATTTGCAACGACCAACCTAACACGTCAGGACAGGGCCTAGGGTGGCTGGTAACGAACGTTCTCGATATTCTATTCCCTTCCAATACTTCTATCGATTTAAGTTGCTTAGATTAACCCTATGTTGATCTTAGAATCACATGTCGTGGTCACATAATTATCCTCCTAAATGTCGTACCTTAGTACGTGTACCCTAAGCATAATTCTACATTCGGCTCAAGAGTCTCAAATCTAGATCCATGATTAGTGAATGCATCAAACAAACGATCAATACACCACATCAATATTACTGACCAATTACCACGATTGTGCTGAAGATGATGCATGTATTGACATATAACATGAAGGATCACTTAGCACGAAGAGTCATACCTCACTGCACTCATTAATAGCATCGCAGTGCACACTAATATTGTATCTCAATACACACTTAAAAAAGATACCAGCACGTATACAGGTAATCAAGTCAGGACCCCTCGTGACATAGAAGTCACATAGGACACGCAAGTCTAACTTATTCATGGCACACTAAGGTAAGGATAGAAAATTAAGGTCAAATAAATAAACTCATCAAAACTAGATAAAATATCAAATCATCAAATCAGGCGCATGGGACAAGTCATGCGCATGACAGAAAAATCAAAAGTGTAAAGCCCTACAAAGAGGCGCAAGGTCACGTGGTCTCATGTGCCATAGGCACAACGGGTCAGGCAAAGCAAAGAAGGCACATGGGCAAATAGAAAACCACGGGCCAGGATAATCTGGTGCATGGCGCGCGTGGCACGGACACACCGTGCTTGGAGAACGGGCACATGTCGCATGGGGAATGAGCGCGGGCGTATGGGCACAAAACTGGCCCACGATAGGAGGGGAACGGGTGCACGGTGTGCGGGCGCGTGAGACACGCGGCACGCGCAGACAAAACTGCCTACGGCACGCGGAGCACGAAAGCACAGCACGAGGGCATACGGCAAACTAATCGTGCAGGTGCACGACGCACAAAATACGCAGCGCACGGATGCACTGCACGCAGGAGCATGGGAAACAAATCGTGCATGTGTGCGACGCATGAAATGCACAGCGTGCAGAGGCACGGTGCACGGGCCGCGGATGCACGACGTACGGGCACGCTGTAAACAAATTGCGCATGCATGAGAAACGTGAAACGCGCCGTACACAGATGCACGGCACACGGGGCGTGGATGCATGGCGTACGGGTGCACGACAAATGAATCGTACGGGCGCACGAATGCACGGTGCACCGGCATGCAGCAAACGAATCGTGCAGGCGCACAGCGCGTGAGGCTCGAGCACGTTGTTGGCCCAATGATTATATCGTATTTTTGAATATGGCTAATCAGTTAAGTTTAACATAATGATGTCACTAATATTCATATACTCTCCATCATGTTGCTACTTAAACTTAGCATTGTCCTCATTGTCCTATATCATATTGCTATGCTTGTATCGTACTACAACATATTTTGCTCATCTAACAGGTATTTGTAGAATACAGTAAGCATGATCAAACATGATCAAACCAGGGCATAGGCAATGAAGAATTAATGATGGATCAAAGACGGCGTCATACAAAGAGATTTTTCCGAACCGCCTAGCGACCTATCTGGGGCCTCGCATCGGGGGTTCCGTTGCCCGGTCAGCGGACAGGGGTCGAGGGGAATGTGTACGTTGAATTTAGGAAAATGTGTACGTTGAGTCGCACTGAGTCATCTCAACCCCTAGACATATCTCTCCAAGCTCTACTATACAAACAGACCAATTCCTAAACCGAGCCCAAGCTCCACCAAGCCAAACAAAGCCCAAAGGCCCAAAAGCCATTCTGTCACCTAGGAGGCAGAGTTCGGGCCGAACTCTGCCCCCATATAGAGTTCGGGCCGAACTCTGTCTCCTGATTTCCAGCACCCTGATTTTTAGGGCCTTCTTGGTACAAGCTGTCCAACGTTCAAAATTTGAATTCTTGGGGCAGAATTCGGGCCGAACTCTGCCTCCCCAGAGTAGTATAAATAAGGCTTGATTTCTCTCATTTTAAATCATCTTTCTATCTCTCACCTTCAAATATTCAAGCCTTCTATGCTCTACTACTCTAAGCCTTATTCTTCCATATCTCCTAAGCCACAACTCTCCTTAGCCCAAGGTGCTCAGTGCAATATCAGCTAGAAGTTGTGTGCAAGAGTGAAAGAAAAGTTACTTGGACAATTCCAAGTTTTGCCACCTGCGAATCTGTAAGAAGTTGGCGTGCTCTTCTGAGTAAAGGCACGTGGTTGTACACTATTTTACAAATAGTGGATTTCAATCCTGAGCTAGAGTTCTCAGGCCTGGACTAGTCCTCCAAGAGGGAAACCATGTTAAAACTGCTGTGTTTGCGTATGCTCTTCTGATCTTTATTTACTTCCGTATTTCTCTCTGATTTATTTACTATCTTGAAAGTTGTTTTGTGGAGGTGATATAGAGTTAATTTTTATTTGGTGATTATCGACACAAACTCTATTCACCCCCCTCCCCCGAGAGTTGCCTACACGTTATTTCACACGCGACGCTTGAAAAAAACTGCCTACGGCACGTGGAGAACGGAACCACGGCGCACGGGCGCACGAGCACGCACAGAAGGGTCATCGTTCCAGGCAACAAGCTTTTGGCCTTGGAGTTCTCAAAACTTCCAATGTCCATAACTTGAGCCATAGGACTCAAAATCAGACGAAATAAAAGCCAAAATTGAATGAAATCAAATTCTCTACAATATAAAATAACTAATTTTTGAAAATAACCAAGTTTGATAGATAAAAACAACAAAAACCCATAAAACTCTAGTTTAGAAACTTAGATCTACACAAAACTATCCACTAAAATCAAAAACTCTAAGAACTAAACTTGTAGAGAATGAAGAGATGAACAATCTAGACTAATAATATCAAAAAAATAACAAGAAATGAAAAATGCAATTGGTCTCTCATTCGTGCATGATGTACTTGCCTAAAAGGTTGTTGAGGGAAATGAATGAAAGAGTGAATGAGGAGAGAGAGTGTGGAAGAGATTATTTATATTTGTGAGGGTTGGCTCCACTAAACTCTAATCCCTAACATGACCTAGTCATATGACTAATGACATAATAAATGCTACATGATACAACTAATCAATTTAATTAATTAATAAAACCCTAAGCATAACACGGTCCAAAAATCTTATCATATCACACATACAACCAAACAAGAACAAGGGGTGGCACACTACTCCGCGACGAGATATTGTTCCATGTCTTGGCCCAGTACAAATACTGGTTACATGCAATCAAGATACAGGTGCCAGATACCATATACAAAAAAAAGCAAAAAATTTACACATTTCGGGAACGAAGAGTGACAGAAACAGACATCATCAATATTTTTGACATAAAAAAATATCTAAGTTTGACTACCCATAAGTCCAATTCTAGACACAGAAGCAAAACGGTAATTTCGGACCAAAAGAGTTTCCGTCGTTGGACTCGCTTTGTTCCGAAAATGTGCCAGAATCTATAGTCTCTAAAGTAGATAAATTATATACCTACGAGTCTAGTTTTTCGATACGAACTCAACAGTATATTCAATTTTGGATTCCGGTGAGCCGTGTACAAAATTGTCCTTTGTGGGCCCAACAAAACGGCGATCCGGCCAACTATCTCAGAATCGGACCAAACATGGACCACAGCACCAAAAAAATGATACAAGTCTAGTAACGCAAGTTTTGTCGCGATGTGACGAACATACACAAAACAATTAGGATTTTTGTAAAGTGGCCGATACGACGTTTTTCGACCGATATGTCTTGAATTCGTCGTGCACACGCAACCAATTCGAGTTTCGTCGAAGCCCACATGCACACAACATTCGTACGCAACTTTCGATGCTGTCGATAGCGACAAAGCCGCCCGATTTGTCGAAACGGACCCCGCATCGGAGGATTTCTAAGTTTTTTTAAAATCTATTTTTTATGACTTTTGGAACCGATTTATTATAAAAAATAGTACGGAATATTAAAAACTAATTAATGGGTTTTAATCTAGGTTATATATAGGCTAAAACTTTGTTCATGGATATTTTTGAAATTCCTAGAATTCTGGCAAATAATTGCCTTCCAAATAGCTTGTTTGAATTGAATTAACTCTGTTTGTGTTGTACAGGGAACTTTTTTTGAAATTTTGATCGTTTTCTCATGAAATCTATTAGATTTGATTCCAAGCTAGTTAATGGGTTTCACAATCTGTTAGGTTGTGAACACAGAGGACTGATTGGTTCAAGAAATGATGGCTAAATGAAGGAGAATTCTGACCTGGAAAGGGATGCATCGCGCTTGTTGCCGCTCTGTTATTACATCGTCTACGGTTGTGCTTCGGTCGCCGGCAGCGTTCTACGACGGCTCGCTGCATTACAAAAGGCGGAGATGGTTCGCCAAAGGGTCAGGGACCCTCTGGTTTCACAAATCCACGAATAGGAGGTTTGTGCGGGTTCAAATTAGTTCGAAAGCTTCCAATTTATACTAAAATTTGCCTTTATTTCAATCCAGATTTCTCGTCTATTTATATCCAGATTTTCCCTTTTTTGATGCAATAGAGAAGAGAATATGATAGGGATTGAGTACAAAATTATTTAGACGAAATCCATTTGAATTTTGGATGATTTCAATCTATTGAAATAAAATAAAAAAATCAAACTGTCAGATGATCTGTTTGAGGAGATGAAGCATTGTTCATCACATTCTCTCTCTCACTCTCTCTCTCTTTCTCTCTCTCTCTCTATATATATATATATATATATATATATATATATATATATATATATATATAACCTAATATACACCTTCAAGCTAATGACCTCTAGCTCAAGTGGTTAGAGTGAGGCACATCCTCCCAAGAGATTGCAGGTTCGAGCAACGGGAGAAGCACATTTAATTCTATATGGAGGAATAAATGTGAGTGCGGGCAAGATGTGGTGAGATACAAGTCTGGTGCGGACCTTCAGGTCGAGCTTGATGCGGTGAGATACAAGTATGGGTGCAGGCCTTCGGACTGAGTTTGGTAGGCCTTCGGACCAGGAGTTTATAACACAATTACCTCTTTCAGAAAAAATAAAAAAAATAAAAATATATACACCTTCATCTCCTGTATGTCACACCCCGATTCGTAGAGTCGTTTATTCATATATTTTATCTCTTGGAATCGATCGTCCTCGCTTGGGCGTGATGCCGTACAAGTCTGGTATTGTACTTGTACAAGACAAAGATGGTACATAATTGATTATCTTCAAATATGAACACATCGCAGCGGCAGAAGCAGATAAATTGAAGTTAATGAGGACAATCTTTCTTATTGAATAGAAATACATCACTTGATTTGTAACAACGGAAATGAGAAGATAACTTGCAGTCACAAAGAGGTATATTAAAGTATTCTCTTTATTGATAATTGAAGAAGAGTACAAGACTCGTATTGAAGTACAATGCTTACAACACATCTCACTTTATATTGAAAATCAACTGAATAATGCTATAAAGATTTCATTTGATACATTAGATTACAACTCGATATACCGACTTTGGCTTACAACTCACTAGTACAACTGATTATAATGTTCCATACCTTATGCCCTTTATAAACAGAAGACATCATCTTGTACAAGGAGAGCTTCTGCAAGCCCAACAAATTTTCAATGTCGCGAGACCAATCAAGCCAATCTTCATATGCAGAACATCCCAAGCACGAGCACCTGCCCACAAAATGTGGGTCAGTGCATCATCTATGTACTGGCGAGCAGAATCCAACCCACTCGCCTAAACTAACATTTATGTAACCATTTAAGCAGCATTTATTAGAATGATCTTTCTATTTAGGACCTAGCATCAGTTTACGGTTCATGGGCAATATTTATTGAAAAGACATGTAAACTTGCAGTAGTATTGTTCTTGTGGAAGAAATAGTAATTGAGAAGCATTATGTATGCTCACAATTCTATTCTATAACAACAGTTTAATATGTAAGTCATATGATTGAGCAGTGTTCATATTAAGGCATCATTCTAATAGACTTGTTGTTATAATGTTAGGCATCATCGAGGCAACATTGGCATTTACATCTTTAATATGTTATTGAAATTCTTATGGAAAGGAAACATTTTGGCATCGTTTCGTTTAGCATATTAAGAAGGCAAATTGAACCAACATATATTGAACATATCATATTTAAGTGATTTCTTACCGATAGTCGGCTTCTCGTTCCTGCATCAAATACAGGTTAGGCAATATACTTACTCTGCCTGCATAAGATTTCATTAGTGTGCATCCTGGCTACATGGCCACTGGTGTTGTTAAACCATACGGACATTTGCCATATAGGACTTCAAGGTAATGCAATGACTCCAGAGAAGGTAGCTAGCCCCAAAGGATGCCTTGCAAGACCCATGCTACCAAAGCACGCCATTGTTTTCTCCTAGGCCGGATTGGTCCCCCTAACGTCCCGGGGTACCGTCCGAGAAAACATATCACCAAACCTTATGCATAAGTTGTCCATGACCATGCGAATGCGTGTCCGACTCGATCGTGAACGTAAACGCATGGTAAAAATAATAAAAGAAATAAAGACAACAGTGTATCATCATTCATCTCATTCAAGTCATGTTCAATGACTTATTCATTCTCAATATTACCATCATTTCACTTGGTGATCTCAACGATCCCAAGCCTCATCAATTCTTATTATTTCCAATCATTTATTTCTTGTCCATCAACTCAGACACATTGAAGCATTCCTACATTATTCATTTCTCAAGGAACATATAGCATTTTATTTCATAAGGACAATATCATTCATTTCATTGCTTATATGAAAATAGGCAACATTTTATATATTTACAACAGTTATACAGAGTGTACATGATTCAAGAGTCTCATTCAGTTTATTGTGTTAATAGCATAGCCAGTTCTTTCCCATGTATCAATCACACCGCATCTCATTATTCAAGTATTTCATTTGTTTCAGCAGCATTAAACATAAGGGACGATGTTATTAATTCATTCTCAGGCATCAAGTCACATTAGCAGTTCAATATTCATGTGTTGTTAATTTTAATAATTCTCAGCATAAGCATCTCTACTATTCAGCAACTAAAACATGGGACATTTAGGGACAATTCATAGTAATTCAATACTCTATTTTATTAAGCATGAAGGAGTAAGGAGGAGGAAGGACAGTTCCACTCACTTGCATAAAAGGGTCTTCTGTTCCGATCACACATAATTCCACTAAGCGTAGACCCACCAGCGAGCCGTATTCTAATACCCATTCTGTCTAGCCGGCTGAGAGAGACTACATCAGTCTCAATTCTTCTGATTTTCAACCCAAGTCACGGTCCAACATTCTGATTGCATCCAACAAGTCCACCAAATGCCTCGTACGGAGCGGGGCATTACATAATATACCACTCAGAAAAAGTTTCGTCCTCGAAATTTAAGGAACAACTCATCTACTAGATTCACTTAGTCACAACGAGTTATTCATTCAGCTTCAATTCAATATTCAGTTCATCACACTCGGCCATTTCTAAATAGCTGCCCAGCTGTACCATTTTAATCCATCAACGATTCGATCCGTCTTTCTCTTTTTTAATTACTTGTAACTTCTCATTGATTCACCAACATTTTCTATACATTTCTATCTTAGTCACAACATATCACTTCGTTTGGATCCATACACATATTTTAGGCGTCCCCAAAATATATGCATTTCAGCCAAAGTCCATGCTAGTTCGATAAACTCTTCCTATAATATTATCTCAGTCGCAACCTATCACTTCGGCTGGATCCATACACACATTTTAGGCATCCCCAAAATATATGTACTTCAGCCAACTTCCATGTTAGTACAATTCGATAAGCTACAGTATAACTCTATTTTCCAAATCCGACTTAGCATCCCTTCAATTGACTTATTACTTTATTCACTTGCCACAATCACTATCTTCCAGGCCACAACACTTAACATCAGAGACAACTCAGGCAAGCTCTTTATCCAAGCATAATATTTTTAACATTCTGTCAAGGGTCTAACTTAGAGCCAATCATATCAAGAGTTCACAACATGCAATCATATTCCTTCCCAAATCCAACAATATTTCTCACCGAGGCAATTCATCTTTTCTAAAAGATATAATCCTATGTCACCCATTATTAATTACCCGAGTCAATGATACAATTCTATGCAACAGTCAAGGTTAACCCAGCTATCCGACTATAGATACCAATCCAACATTCCCGTCATGAGCAGTTAATTCCATCTCATAGAATAATTCACTACTCAATGCATACAACTCAGGTCTCATCCCACGATTCTAGTTCCCGTGATAGGCCGACACATAATCCTTAAGGGTCAAACATCTCTAAGGTTCATATTGAAGCATATGCTTACAACATATCATTCTTAGGTCATACTCATCACCATCTCTCATTCAATACCAAAAGGTTATCCTACGGTCGCCAATGGTCACCCTACTATTCGGTCAAGTATCTATGGTTAGCTATACCGACAGCTAAACCTAATCATTCAGGTGACTCCCCTAGACTGGACGGCTACTAGGGATCATACAAATTTCATATTCTCAGGCCAACATACAACCAATAGTTCGAAGCAGCTCTACCCAAACCTATGGGATTCAACTCAGTCTGAAAAACTAATCGTCATTGTCAGCTATGCCAACAACTGGTCATGCAGCCCATGGTCGCTAGGGTCAAGTCTATCTATTCAGGGTCTTCCTCAAGGAAATAATTCCCACAGAGGCTCATTCTAGACTTACCCAACGATCGACTAAGATCGATTTAACAACATTACGGTCAAATCCCGACCCGACATACGATTCTTATCGCTCTAATAATCCATCAAGTAAAATATCCAATGATTCAATTTCATTTCCAATTCCTTTATACCCACACGAACCCATAAGCCAAGGCTATCTATTCAAGGGTCATCGATTCCGATAGTCTAATTATAACTATAGAATCATACTATTCCGTCTGTATGACTAAGTCACACCACTATGTCATAAGCCAGCAACTATACCCCAACCAACAGTCACTTATACCAACATTATCCAACATATTTGCAATTTCTCAATCCCATTCGTTTCTCAGTCATCAAACTATCGCACGGGCATTCTTAAAATCTTATACCGCAAGGGTCGAGTAATTTATTCCATTCAATCCGACAATTCATGTATCAATTAACCATTCTCTATGCAACACAAATATTCAGGGTTACGACTTGTTACTTTTCTAGTACAATTCAATTCCTCAGCATACATGCACATATGCAACGACTATCCTTTGGTGATAAAAATGGATTAACATCTATTACACCTTAGGGTCAAGGCACAAATTTCTAATATTCCTTTGGGTCACTGACAATATTTCTAAAACTTTTAGCTCTGCAACCAACTTTGTATTAGCCACATATGATTTGCATCCAACCAATCGAAGTCAATATTCAGATGTTCTAAGCCACAACATTCTCTAGCCAAATCCACTTACCCATAGCATACTAATTGTCTTACTAGTCTGAGTCATCACTTGACTAAACAATTTCTAACCAAGCCACTCGTTACAATTTCTAGAATTATCGCTACTCCGCATAATATCACCGTCAAGGGATACTCGAATCATCAAGTAACAATATATGACTACCAGCTAAGTCTCGACACTTTCCAGTACCCACAGATAGTCTCATTGCTATCCTATGGAAAGGGTCAACATACATCTCATTCTGAGGTGGTAGAGACAATATACCACTCAAAAATGAATTCATTCCCAAACAATACCAACTCACCAATTCCGTTGAACTCATCCATCAATTACCCCCTTCACAATTTATTTCTAACATCACATGAAATTCTCAACTTGTTACAACATACATAGCCACTTTTCTCTATTCCCATATTCTGAACATCATTCACACTATAGCATACTATGGCATCGAGTCATTGTTGGGTAATTTGTGTCCAAACCAACAATAATCATTCATTCAGGGGCATCACAATGTATATAGACTTATTGTATGGAACATCCAGTGAGTAGCCAAGAGGGTCAACGAACTTTCAGACACAAACAACATAGGATGATTACAGAACAACAATAGCACAATCACGGAAGCAATCTTTGATTTAATCGCGGAAGCAACGTTGAGTGATCGCGGAAGCAACTTTGGTTAATCATCGATGCAACTTTGATTTGAAACGAAGAAGAGGCCAAGGACGTAAAACCTGGCTCTGATACCAATTTGTCACACCCCGATTTATAGAGTCATTTATTCACATATTTTATCTCTTGGAATCGATCGTCCTCGCTTGGACGTGATGCCGTACAAGTCTGGTATTGCACTTGTACAAGATAAAGATGGTACATAATTGATTATCTTCAAATAGGAATACATCGCAGCGGCAGAAGCAGATAAGTTGAAGTTAATGAGGACAATCTTTCTTATTGAATAGAAATACATCACTTGATTTGTAACAGCGAAAATGAGAAGATAACTTGCAGTCACATAGAGGTATATTAAAGTATTCTCTTTATTGATAATTGAAGAAGAGTACAAGACTCGTATTGAAGTACAATGCTTATAACACATCTCACTTTACATTGAAAGTCAACTGAATAATGCTATAAAGATTTCATTTGATACATTGGATTACAACTCGATATACCGACTTTGGCTTACAATTTACTGGTACAACTGATTATAATGTTCCATATATTATGCCCTTTATAAATAGAAGACATCATCTTATACAAGGAGAGCTTCTGCATGTCCAATAAATCTTTGATGCCGCGGGACCAATCAAGCCAATCTTCGTGTGCAGAATATCCCAAGCACGAGCACCTGCCCACAAAATGTGGATCAGTACATCATCTATGTACTGGCAAGCAGAATCCAACCCACTCGTCTAAACCAATATTTATATAACCATTTAAGCAGCATTTATTAGATCTTTCTATTTGGAACCTAGCATCAGTTTACGGTTCATTGGCAATATTCATTGAAAAGACATGTAAACTTGCAGTAGTATTGTTCTAATGGAAGCAATAGTAATTGAGAGACATCATGTGTGCTCACAATTCTATTCTATAACAACAGTTTAATATGTAAGTCATATGATTGAGCAGCGTTCATATTAAGGCATCATTCTAACAGACTTGTTGTTATCATGTTAGGCATCATCGAGGCAACATTGACATTTACATCTTTAACATGTTATTGAAATTCTTATGGAAAGAAAATATTTTGGCATCGTTTCGTTTAGCATGTTAATAAGGCAAATTGAACCAACATATATTGAACATATCACATTTAAGTGATTTCTTACCGATAGCCGGCTTCTCGTTCCTACATCAAATACAGGCTAGACAATATACTTACTCTGTCTGCATAAGATATTCATTAGCGTGCATCCTAACTACATGGCCACTGGTGTTGTTAAACCATACGGACATTTGCCATATAAGACTTCAAGGTAATGCAATGACTCCAGAGAAGGTAGCTAGCCCCAAAGGATGCCTTGCAAGACCCATGCTACCAAAGCACGCCATTGTTTTCTCCTAGGCCGGATCGGTCCCCCTAACGTTTCGGGGTACCGTCCGAGAAAATATATCACCAAACTTTATGCATAAGTAGTTGTCCATGACCATGCGAATGCGTGTCCGACTCGATCTAATAAAAAAATAAAGACAACAGTGCATCATCATTCATCTCATTCAAGTCATGTTCAATGACTTATTCATTTTCAACATTACCATCATTTCACTTGGTGATCTCAACGATCCCAAGTCTCATCAATTCTCATTGTTTCCAATCATTCATTTCTTGTCCATCAACTCAGACACATTGAAGCATTCCCACATTATTCATTTCTCAAGGAACATGTAGCATTTCATTTCATAGGGACAATATCATTCATTTCATTGCTTATATAAAAATAGACAACATTTTATATCTTTGCAACAGTCATACAGAGTGTACATGATTCAAGAGTCTCATTCAGTTCATTGTGTTAATAGCATAGCCAGTTCTTTCCCATGTATCAATCACACCGCATCTCATTATTCAAGTATTTCATTTGTTTTAGCAGCATTAAACATAAGGGACAATGTTATCAATTCATTCTCAGGCATCAAGTCACATTAGCAGTTCAATATTCATATGTTGTTCATTTCAATAATTCTCAGCATAAGCATCTCTACTATTCAGCAACTAAAATATGGGACATTTAGGAACAATTCATAGTAATTCAATACTCTATTTTATTAAGCATGAATGAGTAAGGAGGAGGAAGGACAGTTCCACTCACTTGCATAAAAGGGTCTTCTGTTCCGATCACACATAATTCCACTAAGCGTAGCCCCACCAGCGAGCCGCGTTCTAATACCCATTTCGTCTAGCCGGCTGAGAGATAATATATCAGTCTCAATTCTCCTGATTTCCAACCCAAGTCACGGTCCAACATTCTGATCGTATCCAACAAGCCCACCAAATGCTTCGCGCGGAGCGGGACATTATACTGTATATGTACTATATTTATGCACCCATTTGTGACAAATACAAGCAAGAATATATTCTAAAAAAATTATTGCAATATATAATTATTAATTCTATATAGTAAAATTTATATAAATAAAATTTTATTGTTATGTATATATAAAGGCTAATTTTACATATTGTGTATACACTCATATATACACAAGTATATATAGCCTAAAAATTCCAAAAATCTAAAAAGGCATTTTTAAGAAAATGTTATCCTATACTCAAAAACAAATTATCAATTATATATATATATATATATATATATATATATATATATATATATATATATATATATATATATATATATATATATATATATATAACACTCATTGATAAAAAATACTTATTTAACTACTAAAATAAATACAATAATTATATTTACACAATAACTATCCACATGGACATCTTTGGAAGTACTACATGACTACATTGGCTTGGATTTGGATCGGGTCAGATTCGGACTAGTTTGGTACAATCAAATTTTCTATAAAATCATAAACTTAATAAATAACTAATTAAATCATTTATAGGGGTCAAGTCATAACATTGACTGATTTTTCTAGTAAGGACACTTCATAAACTGTCATAAATTAAAGTGATTAGTGTTTCCATATAGATACTTTCATGTGAGAGAATTTATAATAATAAGCCTAGCCATGATAATAAATCTTCATGATCAATATAAAACATTATATATATATAAATATATATATGTGTGTGTGTGTGTGTGTGTGTGTGTGTGTGTGTGTGTGTGTGTGATGAACTAATATCCATAAAATGATTTAACTTCAATAATATTTCAATAAAATCTTATTAGGTTTTATCTTAAGTAAATTTTATTTTTTATTTTTTTTATTTTATACATGTATAATTTAATTATTTAAATTTATTTTGTAACACTTTTTCAAATATGAATTGGACTAGTTAATTTGTGTTAACATATTATCTAGAATCATAAAATTTTACATACAGGACAAGGTCTAAAACTTTTCTAGTACAATTTTTTTTATTACAACGCATGTAATACAAGAATGAATTCTTTGGACAAGTGTGAACTGAAGAGTGTGACGGTGGGAGACTGGTCAACGCACGACTACGGTATCCCCTTGACGATTCGACTTCAAGTACAAAGATTGTGATGCTTTGTCCTTCATAGATATAAACTTCAAAAAGTCTATTTGAGAGAAACTTCGATGTTCTTCAATGGCACGCCTACTAGAGATAAGATGACGTAGTAGACCCAAGAAAAATACTATAGAGTTCTCGTGGAGAAGGCTAAGAATGCAAGATGAGATGCACCAGGTGTCGAGGATCTAGTTGGGCATAGTATGGACGTTTTATTTCTTGTTCTACTCCCTTAGTTTGCACAAAAAACGAGGTTACTTGTAGTCGAATAAAAGAACGGTCAAACTGTTGAATTTTCGTAGAAATGGACTAAATTTTGTACATTTGGTTCATTCATGCGGAAGATGGATTCTCGCAGAAGGTAATGCTCCGCAATGCTTGGTTCTGTTCTGTCTAACGTCTGCCAGCATGGCAAACGTTCACGCAAAAAAATGAGTTCTTGCTACGTGGCTGACGTTACAATTGTCTACATGATGATGCAATAATGGTCGGCGCTATATTGATGAAGATGTCTCGAATTCTAATACTCCTCCATGATGTGCATGCGTACAACGCAATAAATATCATTATTTGAGCCATGTTGAAAGACACTTCGAGCGAAGACCCCCTTCACGCTGGAATGCAACTCCAATGTGAAAATTCTTAACGCTTGATGGCAGCTCCAGCGTGGACACTCTTCACGCTGGAATGCATGCTCCAACGTGGACGCTCTTCACGCTGGAATGTATCTTCAGCGTAGACGTCATTCACGTTGGAAGACAACTCCAGTGTGGGAGCTCTTCACGCTGGAAGGCACCTCCAACGTGGATACACTTTACGCTGGAATTAGACAGCTCCAACGTGGTAGCTCTTCACGCTAGAAGCAGCTCTAGCATGGATTTTCTTGTCCGATTCTCAACGGAATACCCGTTGGGGAGGAGGGGATCACGTCATCTTTCGGACGCTTCGTGCCACATGTCGGACGATATTTCGTTTGAAGATGTTGGGCCCGAAACCTTTTTTTTATTAACGCCAACAATACAATGTTTAAGATTATCATTTCATACATCCATGACTACGATGTTGTACCTTCGGAATTAGTTATTAGTGGAGACATATAACAGCCATGAGTAGGAATATTTTTTGACCAGAGACTTGTATGAATCATAAATTCTGTTGTTTACATGTTCAAAATAGTTTATCCTACTTTAAACAATCATAAAGTAGTTTCTTTAAAATTTAGGATTTTTTGACTTTCATCCCGCTTATTAATATGACTTTGTACTTACATCCCACTTTTTATTTTTTTTAGACTTACATTTCACTTTTCGTCACTAAAAATATTTTTCGTAACAAAATAAATACTTTTTGTGACAAAATAAATATTTTTTCTGACGAAAAGTGGAATGTAAGTCTAAAAAAAATAAAAAGAGGAATGTAAGTACAAATTTATATTAACAAGTGGGATGTAAGTCAAAAAATTCCTTAAAATTTTGTAAGGTTAATGTTGATTTCTCATGACATGACAAGGACGTCCTATTTTCATATTATGCACGAATTTGACGAGCTGTACGCAATATATGTGTGTAATGTACGTACCAATCCAAACTCATCAAATTGTGTACCAAACTGTGGGCCATTATCTGCCCCGGAATAATTTGGTTTCCGATTCGACTAAAAGATTTCTCGTCTCTGTCGACTTCGTGGCAAAGCGGCATGCATTGCTGTTTTTTGTCAAACACAAACAGCAACATCAAAAACTAATAAAAGGCTAAATTTCAACTTGATACCCTCAACTATCCATGTTTTGCAACTTGATACCCCAAACTTTCAAAATAGCCAACTTGATATCCTGAAAAATATATTTTCCAAAATGCCCTCCCCCCTCTCTATTTCCCAAACCCTCCCCTCCCTCTCCGGCCGCCGCTGCTGCGCGCCGCCCCGCCGCCCCGCTGCCGCTACTGCTGCGCGCCCGCCGCTGCTGCTCCGGCCGCCGTTGCTGCTGCGCGCCGCCCCGCCGCCCCGCTGCTGTTGCTGCTGCACGCGCCGCCGCTGTTGCTCCGGCCGCCGCTGCTGCTGCGCCGCCCCGCCGGGGGAGAGAGGGGGGGGACGCCGGAGGGGGGGGACGCCGGAGAGGGAGGGGGGGGGGGGGGACGCCGGAGAGGGAGGGAGGGGGGAAGGGTATTTTTGGAATTTTTTGAATTTTAGGGTATGCAGTTGAAAATATTCAATAATTGATGGTATTAAGTTAACTATTTTAAAAGTTTAGGGTATCAAGTTACAAAACATGGATAGCTGAGGGTATCAAGTTGAAATTTAGCCTAAAATAAAATTCTAAAAAATTAAAATCGAAATTGAACTAAAATTAATCCAAATCGAAACCGAATCAAACTGATAATCGATTTAGTTAGTTTGGTTGAGCTATTTTTTATTATTGAATGGATCAAATCAAAAGTTAAAATTGTGATTAAATTATATTAAAAATATAATTTTTATAAATATATTTGTTGTATTTCAAAATTAGGCTCAAAGTTAGACTAAATATTAATTATTAAAGTTAAACTTTAAAATACATATATAAAATTATTGTTTTCAAAAATATACACATTTTAATTATAAAATATGCATAAAATTGAGAATTTTTTCATAATTACTTAAACCATATTCGATTTTCGGTTTTGGGTCGAAACTGAAATCCGAAAAAAGAATTAGTATTTCCACAACCGAAATTGAACTGAATTATTTTCATACCGAACCAAATATCTTATTCGATTTGGTTCGGATCGGTTCTCGATACAAAACCGATAATGCTCACCCCTAAGCACCAATTGAGAATGACAAAAGTTGGTGTATATGATATTTTCTTGTTAAATCAGGCAACACCATAGCTCATAGTTTTTGAAAGTCCTGAACGAATTCTCAAACGATACGTCTTTATATAGATTAAAAAAAATTAACACTTATTTTTATCTTTCATAAACTACTTAATTTTTTTAAAGCAAAAATAAAATAAAACTCTCGTCCGAAAAGGAGCTGTCTTTCTCTATTCTCTTACTAAGAATTCAAGATCTAGAACAAAAACCATTTAAAAAAAACTAAGTGTCTCAATATCATTTACATATTTGAAGTTTTTTAAATATTTTTTTATATTAAAAACTATGTATAAATGAACTTATTTTTGTGCCCCTTTATCTAGGCTGTGGAGTCGTGGTCGTAAAAGTCTTCTCCAATGTAAAAGTCTTAGATGTTTACTCCTTTTTTCAACTTATAAAACAACTTCATTTTTTTTTATTCATAATTGATGAGGTGAAGGTGAAGACATTGTCAAGTGTATTTGAGATGAACTTTATGCATACTACATTGCATTTTTTTGAATTCATTGTTCTCAACTCTTATCATTTTTATAAATGGAAGAAATAATACGTCATGATGGCTCGATTTACTGATCTTCTGCAATCTAGCTAGGATCTTATGTCTACTTTCGATAACCACAAAAGTAATTCGAATTCGGGTTTCATCTATTCATCTAACCATCTAGTGATGTTTCTTACTTTATGCTTGAGAACACCATATTGATTAGCTGGCTAGATTATAGACATCTATGATCATATAGTTTTAAAACAAGTAGTGGGTCAATCATACGTTTTCGTTTAGAAAGTTAATGATTATGTTTCTAGATGTCATAAATTGACAAGCGACAATGACTTCTTATAATTAGAAGTTGGGGTTAGTAATTGTTTAAAGACTATCACAATCTTAGGTTAATCTAGTGACTGTGAGTACAACCATGAACCATCATGGGGTAGCCATTGACATGTATGGCTAATCCTAGCCGTTTTGGGATCCATTTATAATCCGTAAAACTAACAAATAAAGACCTAGTATGCATTAGGCATTTTACAATGGGAGAACTTTTTTTTTTTTTGGTAAAGTCTCTCCATATATTAAAAAAAAAATTTAATCAATAAAATTTCTATCTAAGGCTTTATCCTAGATAAAGAAATATTTAAAATAAAAGAGCCCTATGAGAGACTAAATAGTTTTTTTTATGCCTGTTCTACAATATTTTTTAGAGTTGAATTTCTATATAAATAAATATAGTTGACACTGTTAGTCCCGGGGCTTGATCAAAGATGGTAGACTCGATGTCGAGATCAGAGGTTCAACAAACGTTCACCTTCTGATTATTCTCGAGATCTAGGAGGAACACTATAATATAAGTCTGATTACAAAAGCAACAATAATCAGAAAGAAAATCTCACGTTCTTCCTCGCAATCGTAGTTGCTGACGGACAGAACTGAGTTCAGAAAATAAATCTCACGTTCTTCCTCGCAATCGCAGTTGCTGACGGACATAACTGAGTTCAGAAAATAAATCTCACGTTCTTCCTTGCAATCGCAGTTGCAGACGGACAGAACTGAGTTACAACTCAGATGAAGGAGAATAAAGAAGAAAGAAGAAGAGGAAAGGTTCTTGCTGGGGTGATTAAGATCACCGTTGCTCAAAGCAAGATTCGTCCCAACACGATCTGCTCCCAGGAACCAGCAAGTTCACAAAGAACTTCTGGAACGCTCGTAAGTCAATATTTGAGACTTGAACAGGCTTCCTGGACTTTACAGACTCCCTTAACTCTCTTCTTGGTGCATCTTTCAAAGGAGGCCAAGGGGCTCTATTTATAGAGTGGAGTTGAGACTTCACCTCTTCTCCTATCCGATGTGGGACTAAAATACCAATACTCAAAAATAGAGTTTGATATTTTAGATCATCCCACAATCAGCATAGAAGTGTGCCAGTCCACGTCTACCCCCCGAACACTCCCGTGCATGCACGAGATATCCAGTCCGTATCCGAGTCCGAGTCCGCACAACAAAAATCAACTTGCATCCTTGTTGGAATTAATCCTTTTTCCTTCTAGAAAAATACTCCCACATGGCACACACTTGTGCCCCACCACACCTCATGTGCACACCTCAACACAAGCAATGCATTATATTGAGATACTCACCATTTGGTGTAGCCGATGTGGGACTATCTTTCCTAGTCCAAAGGCAAAAACACCAACAATCCCCCACATATCTCAATATATGGGTTAAGCGTTCCCCACAGTGACTGCCCATCATGCATTAGGAGAGATGTCGCTACGACTTGAATCTTTCCGCATAGGTTAAATAACAGCATGATACAAGAATGGACTAAGCCTTGAATTCTGCACCATAACTGCAATTCTTCCTACTCACATAAGGACATCAACTGTGCTTCTGGCTGCACATTAAAGGCCCTGTGCCAGCCTGGTTTCGGTGTATAATTTTGGGCGTCTACAAGTTTACCCTCAAGAGACGGCCTGATATCTCTTTCCATACACTATAGGTGAGTTCTTTATTAAAGAGACATGGCATGAAGCCTTGCGCTTCCTTGCGGTGCTACGCCGCTATAACATGGCCTGAAGCCGAGGCATTACCCCTACCTGGGAACCTCATCGTAGTATCATACTACTGTAGCATGAGGTCTCAGCCTCTTTGTAGTGCCAATCTACTCAGCATGAAGCCTAAGGCTTCCTTGCGGTGTTACGCCGCAACGACATGGCTTGTAATGTCGAGGCTTTACCCCTACCTGGGTACCTCATCGTGGTGTCATGCCACTGTAACATGGGGTCATCCTCCCCTTTGTAGTGTTGTCTACAACTCTTTAATTACGTCATACAGCATTAGGCTACCTGCCTATTTGCGGTGCTACGCCGCTATGACTTGGCTTGCAAAGCCGAGGCATTACCCCTACCTGGGAACCTCATGGTGGAGTCACCCCACTGTAGCATGGAATTTCACTCCTTGTAGTGCTGCTCTACCGTGCTTCCTGTAAAGCACACCAGGCATTCACTCTGCCTGAGAACTCATTAAGGCGTTTAAGCCAACCTTCCACAGGATCTATTTTTTTCGCAGAAAATACATAGTAGACAACAGTGGTTATGGGTCCGTATCCCTTCCATGTTCCAGAGAACAAGTACCCACTGTTACCTGATAGTTTCCCAGTCAGTGATCCTCCTTTGAACCAAAAGTTAGATGCCTAGTAGATTTCTCTTTGAACTAATAGCATAAAACTTTATGGTAGGATTACAAAGACACACTATCAGAATGCCTTCAAGCCCATTTTACAAGCTGTGTCATCGACCAACTGGCGCTTGAGGCCCTTTGTGAACGGATCTGCCAGGTTCTCCTGACTCCGAACATCAACCACTGCAATTACACCTCTTTTGATAAGATCGTGTACTGCCCTGTGCTTCAACCGTACAGTCCTCTTCTTCCCGTTGAAGAGGTCATTTGATGCTACCGTCGCAGTCGCCTGGTTGTCACAGTATATCGGTATCGCCGGTATCTGAGCCCCAACCACTGGAAGATCATACATGAGCTCCCGAAGCTATTCTCATTCATCTGTTGCAGTTTCAAGTGCATAGAATTCAGATTCTATGGAGGAACGAGAGAGTATAGTCTGCTTCTTCGACTTCCACGATATAGCAGCTCCACCCAAGGAAAAGGCATATCCACCTGTGGATCTCTCGCTTTCCACCTCTGAACACCAGCTAGCATCACTGAAGCCTTCCACTACTGTCGGATACCCGTTGTAGTGCAGTGCATATGTCTGAGTCTTCTTGAGATATCTTATCACCCGCTTCACAGCTTTCCAGTGCTCAATCCCTGGTTGCTCGTGAACCGACTCAGCATTCCCACGACGAAAGCTATGTCATGCCTTGTGGCAGTGGTTGCGTACATCAAACTTCCGATAACGCTAGAATACTCCAGCTGCCTGACGCTTTCCTTTGAGTTTGGCTCCAGCTTCTGATCACCCCGGTACGGCGTATCAATTAAAGGAAGATCATAATAATCGTATCGAGTGAGCATCTTCTCAATATAATGAGACTGTGACAGCGCTAGTCCAGTATCTATCCGGATGATCTTGAGTCCCAAGATAACATCAGCATCCTCCAAGTCCTTCATACTGAACTTCGTCGAGAAGAACTTCTTTGTCTTCGTGATACAACTTATATCCGTTCCTAGGATTAGCATGTCATTCACGTATAGACAAACGATGACTCCTCTTCCGTCAGCAAACTTCGTATAGACACACTTGTCTGTTTCACTGACCCTGTAGCCATTTGACCTTATGACTTTGTCAAACTTCTCATGCCACATTTTGGGAGCTTGCTTTAAACCGTACAAAGATTTTACCAACTTGCAGACTTTGTCTTCAAGACCTTGATGACAAACCCTTCTGGTTGTTGTATGTAGATCTCTTCGATCAGCTCCCCATTCAGGAATGCTGTCTTTACATCCATCTGATGTATCACCAACTTATATATAGCTGCTAGAGCGATTAACATCCTGATGGTGGTCATCCGAGCTACTGGAGCGTACGTGTCAAAGTAGTCTATCCCATGTTTCTGAGAAAATCCCTTGGCTACAAGCCTGGCCTTGAACTTGTCAATAGTTCCATCTGCCATCATCTTCTTCTTGAAGATCCATTTACATTCGATGGGCTTTTCTCCTTCAGGTAGATCTACCAACACCCATGTGTTATTGGAGGTGATAGAGTCAAACTCGTCATTCACTGCCTCCTTCCAGAAGATAGCATCTCTGGTCTTCATCGCCTCATCATAGGTAAGCGGATCTGCTTCCACATGATAGGTGACAAAGTCATCTTCGAAGTCTTTCGGTCTCCTCGCTCGCTTAGCTGACGGCTCTGCGAGTTCTGGTATAAGAGTTGTTTCATCAACAACAGCTTCTTCTTGAACTACTGGCCCATATGAGATTTCAGTCTCATTTGCACCTACATTATTTTCCGGAATGTCCGAAAGAACAATGTTTTTGTCTTTTGCAAACTTGTCTTCAAAGTATTCAGCATCGCGAGATTCGATGATATGATTTGACTCAATATCAAGAAATCTCATAGCATCACTCTTCTCGGCATACCCCAAGAAGATCGCCTTCGTAGTCCTTGTCCCTAGCTTCTGAATCTTCAGATCTGGGAGCTTCATATACGCCAGACACCCCCACACTCGAATGACATTCAAGTTTGGTCTGACTTTGAACCAGAGTTCATGAGGAGTTATGTCCGAAGTTGCATATGACACTCTATTCAGAATGAAAGTGGCCGTCAATGCAGCTTCTCTCCAGTAGCATTTAGAAAGACCCGCGGTTAGCAGCATTGAGTTTATCATTTCTGTCAACGTTCTGTTCTTCCTTTCCGCTATCCCGATAGATTGAGGAGAATACGGAGCAGTAGTCTCATTGATGATTCCATGTTCTTTGCAGAACGATGCGAATTCATGAGACCTATACTCTACATCTCGATCACTTCTGAGTAGTTGTAGATCGATTTAACGTTCAGCTTCAGCCCTGAAGTCTCTGAACTACTCGAATGCTGCATCCTTCTACTTGACAAGTCATGCGAACGTGCACTTCGAAAAATACTTCGAACCGGCCTCTGTGGAGAGGTTGATAAAAGTCACAGATATCTGAGTGTACTAACTCCAGATGATCAGTACTTTAGTACAATCGTCTGAGCAGCTTCCCAACAGTCTTGTATCTGCACAGACCTTAAACTCCTCCACCTCCTTACCCCCACATTCCGAAGATAAGGTCCCTGGTAGGACAGCTTGAGTCTGCTTCTGTCATAGAATAACTCTCAGTCCACTCAATGAAGTAACTTCATCGCCATCAGCAGAAGTTCGAACATTCCTTCAGCACCGAACATCTTTTCGAAGCATGTTCCTCGCCAAGAAATTACCATCTGGCTAGTACGAATGTCCATCTTTCAAGTCTGTATCAGATAACAGACTTTCTGAGATCAGATCGCCAAAAAATCTCTGGTATGTGCAACACGCATTCCAGTGTCCTTGTCGGTGGTTAATAACCACTGTCTCGATCTTCAGAACTTCTGCTAGATATATGTTCGCCATCGAGACCTTCATCATAACATGGCTCGTCCTTGGTGAACAACTCCTTTGAGAGCACACGTGGTTAGATGTACTAGTGTCAGACCACTAGTCAGCTACCACGCTAGATAACTCAACCTGTGCAACAATAGCAACCAAGTTAAGTAATCAAAATAACCAAGTTTAGCTATACCTGCTATTTTGGTTTGGGCTTGGATTTGCATTCGCTCATGTAGTGGCCATTCTTGTCACAGTTGAAGCAAGTCACGTGGGACTTGGACTTTTGTTGCTTGAACGAAGGACCGTTCACTCTTAGATTAGTGGAGTCCTTCTTCTTGTGATGAGAAGCCACATGCTTCCCCTTGAACTCTCTTGTCTGCACCAAGTTGGCCTTAGCCAGTTGTTTGGACAGAGAGTCCATCTTCTGTTGAGATCGTATTTCGTCCTCAACGTGGATCTCTTGTAGAAGATCTTCCAAGCTAATGTCCAGCTTCTTCCGATGCATTCTAGCATAGAAGTTGCTCCAACCAGCAGAAAGTTTCGAGACTATCCCTCCAACGACAAACTTGTCGACGAGGGGACATCTTCTCGTCATCTAACTTCTGGCGCAACTTCAGGAATTCCTTCACTTGAGGTAGCATCGCCATCTCGTCTTCGAAGAGCCACTTGTGGTACTTCTCGACGATGAAGATTTTGGACCTGTTCTCATCATCTTCATATAGCTTACCCAAAGAATCCCAGATCTCTTTGGCCTTCTCCTTCTTGGAATATGACTCTGCCAGAGAGTCTTCCATAGAATATGTTGTTTTTTCTCTTCCATTTGCTCTGCTTGACGAGTGCAGCAACAATAGCTTCGACAGTTCCTCCTTCTGGAATTGTCGGTTCATCCTCAATCAACACATGGTCTACGTCCACAAGTTAAAGATTAAGGGTGACCTTCCTCTTCCAGATTTGGAAATATTCTCCGTCGAATTTCTCCAACTTGTTAAAGCTGGTATCGATGAGAGAAGCACGAGAGTTATCCATCTACAAGGATCTTGCTTTGAGATTGTTAGTCCCGGGACTTGATCAAAGATGGTAGACTCGATGTCGAGATCAGAGGTTCAACAAGCGTTCACCTTCTGATTATTCTCGAGATCTAGGAGGAACACTATAATATAAGTCTGATTACAAAAGCAACAATAATCAGAAAGAAAATCTCACGTTCTTCCTCGCAATCGTAGTTGCTGACGGACAGAACTGAGTTCAGAAAATAAATCTCACGTTCTTCCTCGCAATCGCAGTTGCTGACGGACAGAATTGAGTTCAGAAAATAAATCTCACGTTCTTCCTTGCAATCGCAGTTGCAGACGGACAGAACTGAGTTACAACTCAGATGAAGGAGAAGAAAGAAGAAGAGGAAAGGTTCTTGCTGGGGTGATTAAGATCACCGTTGCTCAAAGCAAGATTCGCCCCAACACGATCTGCTCCCAGGAACCAGCAAGTTCACAAAGAACTTCTGGAATGCTCGTAAGTCAATATTTGAGACTTGAACGGGCTTACTGGACTTTACAGACTCCCTTAACTCTCTTCTTGGTGCATCTTTCAAAGGAGGCCAAGGGGCTCTATTTATAGAGTGGAGTTGAGACTTCACCTCTTCTCCTATCCGATGTGGGACTAAAATACAAATACTCAAAAATAGAGTTTGATATTTTAGATCATCCCACAATCAGCATAGAAGTGTGCCAGTCCACACCTACCCCCCGAACACTCCCGTGCATGCACGAGATATCCTGGAGTCCGTGTCCGAGTCCGAGTCCGCACAACAAAAATCAACTTGCAACCGTGTTGGAATTAATCATTTTTCCTTCTAGAAAAATACTCCCACATGGCACACACTTGTGCCCCACCACACCTCATGTGCACACCTCAACACAAGCAATGCATTATATTGAGATACTCACCATTTGGTGTAGCCGATGTGGGACTATCTTTCCTAGTCCAAAGGCAAAAACACCAACAGACACATAGAGGCATTCTTGACATGTAGGATAAGAATAAATATAGTATAAAATTTTATAGGGAATAATATTTTTTTCGTTAAATTAGATCTGATGAAACAGTTTTGTCAAAATATTTAGGAGAAACATTCAACCAACCAAAATAAATAAATAATAATGGATTTATTTGCAACTTGATACCCTCAACTATTTTTTTTTTCAATTTGATATCCTAAACTTTTTTTTACTCAACAACAACTTGATACCTTAACAAAATTTGCCAAAAATATCTCTCTCCTCTCTCTCTCTTTCTCTCTCCCACTGGTTGCCCCCTCCCCCCTCCCTTCCGTCGCCCATATTCCCCCTCCGATCGTCTCCTCCACACTCTCCTCCTCCCGCTGCCTGCCGCGCCCTCCTCCATCCTTTCACCGTTGATGCTAACGTAGCCTAACCCCCCCCTCCCGTCGCGGGCTGCCACGCAGCCACTAGGGATGAGCATTATTCGATTTTGGACCGAAAATAGAACTGAACCGAGATTCGATTCGGTTTGGAAAAAAATAGATTCGATTTCGGTCTTGAAAATACTAAAAAAAATTATACGGTTTCGATTTCGATCCAAAACCGAAAATCGAATAAGACTTGTGCAATTAACAACTAGTCTAACGTTGGACGCAAACACAACAAATGTGTATATATTATAATTGTTAATATAATTTAACCAAGATTTCAACTTTGGATCATGTCCATTATACAATAGAAATAGTCTATCCGAACAAACCGAATAAACTGAAGCACTATTCAGTGTCGGTTCCGGCTAATTTTGGTTTCATTTCGGTTTTGGATTTTTACAAGTTCGGTTTATTCTATTTTGACTATTTCGATTCAAGTGAAACCGAATAAACCAAATGGTCACCTGTAGCCGCCGACATCGCCACCTGAGGAGAGGGGGGGGGGGAGGAGGGAGATAGGAGGGCAGGGGTATTTTTGATTTTTTTAGGATATGAAGTTTAAAATATTAAATAGTTTTTTGTTTGCGATAAAAAAGTATTCAATAATTGATGGTATCAAGTTGTTGAGTAAACATGTTTAGGACATCAAGTTGAAAAACAATAATAGTTGAAGGTATTAAGTTACAAATAAGTCATAATAATAATAATAATAATAACACATACAAATTACATGTGTATGATATTTTATAGCTAACCAAATATCCCATTAATTGTTCCTTAATTAATTTTTCGTCTTTATTAAAAATAGTTAGCACAATAAATAAATAAATAACAATACAGAAAAAATCCTATAATGTGCCGAAGTTTGGAGAAATTGGAGAGAGAGTAACAGCTTTGAAAAAATTCAAAGGAGGAGACTATTCCGCCAGACGGTCTTGCAAAATTTGAAGGGGGGGGGGGGGGGGGGGGGGGGGGGGGGGGGGGGGTTGGTTCGGAACGGTGGATGGGTGGGGCACGGGTTGGCACATGGAAAAATAGTCTAATTAATTTTTTCTTTCTTTCTGAACATTGTTCATCCCCCGAACAATGGAATACCCCCAAACCACCCCCCCTCGTCCCCCAACCCCAACCACACCCCACTTAAATTTCGACAAACCGCCAAACCGTCTGGCGGAATAGTCTCCTACTTTGAATTTTTTCAAACCTGTTACTCTCTCTACAATTTCTCCATAGTTCGGCACCATGTAGGAAATTTTATGAGAACAATAATGATGAAGCAATTTTTACAAGACAACCTAACCTCTATAGCCTTTAGGAAAAAAAAAAAAAAAAAAACCAGCCTAACCTTTAGCGTTTTTTTTTTTTTTTTAAGAAAAACATATATATTTTTGATAAGCTACGGAAGTCGTTAGAGGAGTGTTCACCTAAATTAATGTGACCGTTAAGTTGGTAGGAACCTTTAATCGTTCCCAAGCCGGAGGACCGGACATGATTGGGTGTGTATGTAACCACACACACACAAAAAGAGAAATTTAATTTGACTCGCCTTTTTTTTCCTCTCTGCAGAAAAGAAGGCAGCTTTCTACGAGAGGGAAAGATTTTGGGAGACGGGTTCAAATTGGGGAATGTGAGTCAGTCACGTCTGTCAGGTTCAAATTAAAGCTGCTAACATGGAACAAATGCAATAAAATTAAAAAAGAAAGAAGAATATTTTAACAAATATTAAAACTAAATATATTTTAACAAATACCTCCATTTAAAATATTAAAACTAAATATATTTTTAATTTTTTTAAAAAATTAGTAAGTGTCCTCATTCTATCGTATCGAACAAATAATATTTTAAGATATATTTTCACTATTCAATCTAAATTCTGGCTGATTTAAAAAAAAATGGAAACATTTGTTAATTTTCTAAAAAAAATAAAGATATATACTAATTTTAATATTTTGAATTATGCATTTGCCAAAATATTCCATTTAAGAAAGACAGACCAATTTGACGGTGGTATGCTGGTCCCCTTGCCTCCAAGTTTCGATGGGTGTCATAATCAATGTTGGTACTTGATGAATTTTGAAGACAAATTTATATGTTTAATTTTTCTTTGGGTTATTTATTAAGAGTGTCTTATATAATATTTGATATTATGAATTGAATCTCGAAAATATTCATCATTAGAATTTGTGTCTCATATTTACTGTTTACTAACAAATCTATTACCAATTTGGAGATCTATGTAGATCCAAATTCTAATATTAGACATTATGGAGGTCCATATCATAATATTAAATATTATATGAGATCCTATTACTAAATAATCTTTTTTTTCCCTTTTGAATGATACAATCCAAAAGAATATTATATATATTGTTACATCTAAATATATTTTTTTACAAATATCAACTACCTATATATAAATATTTTGAGATAGGCTAAGATAATAACTATATACAAAATATACTGAGATAGACTTAAAAAACAACTACATTGAATTTATTTGGATGAAGAAAAAGCTTTTAACCAAGTTAATGTTATCATATCTCTATACTCCCCCTTAAAATGTGGTGGAGATATCTACCACACCCAACATGCTCGTAAGACACTGAAAAGTGTCAGCTCCAAGAGGTTTGGTGAAGAGATCGACAAGCTGATTACATGAGCATATATGGCAAGAAAAATAAAAGTAATTTGGACTGAATTTTTTGGGGACAAAATCACAATTTAGCTCAATATGTTTAGTCCGCTATGTAAATTTGGATTCTCTGTAATGTAAATTGTACCCTTATTAAAAGACTGACATCGATTGCAGATGAGATACACCAAGAGAGAATATATTTTAGCCATTGTAATTACTTGACATGAAAGAGCAGCGCGAGCGCGATACCCAGCTTCTGTAGAAGAACGAGAGACGGTAGGTTATTTCTTAGATTTTCAAACTATTGGACCAGAACCCAACATTGTGTGAAATACCTCCCACTGAGAATCGATCTCCTAACCGTTCGGACCGCATTCCTTACCACTATCACTATTACCAATAGGCTAGGAGGACATATATATATATATATATATATATATACTCTAATTAACTTTGGGTACGATGGTATATATATATATATATATATATATATATATATATATATATATATATATATATATATATATACTCTAATTAACTTTGGGTACGATGGTCTCTCTTTCCGCTGGAAAATAATTTCATAAAGTAGTAAAGAACAACCAGAAGGTCAACTTTCTATGCCGGCAACAAGAAGAAGGAGAATATTATTCTTTAGTCCATGTTCAAAGCAAAGGTGGCTGAAGCAGAATAGCGCGCTTTAGTCTATTTTTCGGAATCACCTGGACTTGGACATGGGAGAAATTTTTTTGCATCGATTATTAGTTTTTGTGATGATTAAAAACATACCAAAAAAAAAAATTCCCGTCCTCGAAGCAACCAATTTGGACCAGTCTGCAGAGCAGTCAGGCAAGTTCCAATTGACAAAGACATGGCTTTTATTGACCCCAACTTCATTCCAGAAGTAACATCGCACTCAGCGAACATGTCCGATTTGCCTAATCGAGAGCCTCCTGTCACCACGGACGCCATCACCATGTGATGCCCAGTTCCCTAGCGCTTCTTTTAATACTAAAGTGGGAACGTGATTAGTTATTGTTAGGCCATAAATATGGGGAGCAAATATGCTCTTCCACTTGTTTCTGTCCAATCTTTTTTTTTTTTATTACATGTGGATTATAAGAATAGATATGTAGATAGTGTCTAGAGGTGAGCATTATTCGATTTTGGACCGAAAATTGAACCGAACCGAACCGAATAAGAGGTTCGCTTCGGTTTGAAAAAAATTCGGTTCGGTTTCGATTTTAAAAATACTAAACTTTTTTATTCGGTTTCAGTTTCGGTTTTGGGTTTCGGTCCAAAACCGAAAACCGAATAAGAAAATTTAATTAATTAATTTATATATATATATATATATATATATATATATATATATATATATATATGTGTGTGTGTGTGTGTGTGTGTGTGTGTGTGTATGTGTGTACTATATATAAGTATTAATATATATAGGTATATACTAAATATATATAGGTATATACTAAATATGTCTGTATATTTAGTTACTATATATATTAACAAAAAAAAAACTCAAAAAAAATCAAAAAAATATGAATAAATCAAATAAACCGAAAATCGAACCGATTTAATTCGGTTCGGTTTGATTCGGTTTTGGGTCAATTCGGTTCGATTTCGATTTTGCTTATTCGGTTTCGGTCCAACTCGATTTTGGGTTATTCGGTTCGGTTTAAACCGAATAAACCGAATACTCACCCCTAATAGTGTCCCATATATAACAGAAAGATGAACAGAATGGACAGAAATAAATGGAACAACAAATTTGTTCCCATAAATAGAGCATGCGTGTGAGGTATGACCTCCACGAGGACCTTTTAACTTTATCATCCATATTTGAAAGACTGCACAGATCCACTGAATGGTCCTTAAAATGTGTATTGTGGGTCAATTAGTTGATTGGGGTTGCCTTATAGAAGGCTTCTTGGAGTCCAAAAGCCTTCATTTACAAAAATATATATATATAGGTCAGTGAGGCGAGGGTACGGATAGAGGTAACTTTTCGAAAGTGTGAAAGTGATATTTTTAACGTATTACAATTTAGTGCATTTTTAATACAGTTCACTTTTCAAAATATGTTTTGATACCTTACACTTTGTCTTCCGTAAGAGCGAGGCGGATGAGTTTCAATGTTTGGATACATAACCTTTCGTCTTTCATAAGTGATATATAATCCCATTTTTTTTTTCCTTTCTCATGTTCTCCAGGGTCTGATGCTCTTCCCATAAGCTGAGCACTCGCACGTTGGGGACACCCAGATCCGCAGCCGCCTTGTTGTCCCCGGCCGCAGCCCCCCCACCAAGAAAAAAAACTTCCAATTCTTTAAAGTCAGGCTTCAATATGAAGCCAAGTCATGTGGCCGGATGTAGGGATGTGCACAATTAAGTCAAACCGACCAAATCGAACCAAGCCAAACCGAATCGATTGGTTTTAAACCGAACCGATGGTTCGGTTGGTTTGGTTCGGCTTCAATTTTTTCAAAACCGACCGGTTCGGTTCGGTTTACGGTTTGGTTATGCCAAAAACCGTCTAAACCGAACCGAACCAAACCAAATCCTTGTTAAATAGTTAGGGTTGGCCGGTTGGGTATGGGTTCATGGGGTTGTATTATACCGGTTTGGTTCATTTATTCACATCATAGCCATTTATCAAGTTGAAGTTGAAAGAGCTCTCTCTCTCTAGTCTCAAAGAGGAGTGCTGGCGGCTCCTATTCTTTTCTAATTGCTCATGTGCACATGAAAGAATTTTTGGTTGAATGTATACGAATTTTTATATGTATAATTGGCATTTTTCTCCACCTGCAAAGCACAAGTTGAATTGAAGCTGTTGAATTGTATTTACTGTTGCAAAGTGCAAGTTAACTGAGGTTTCACACACAAAAAAGTATACAGTCCATTTTTTTATGTGAACAAAACCGACCAAGTCGAACCGATCCGAACCGAACCAAGTCGGTCGGTTTCAAAACCGAATCGACCATTTGGTTGGTTCGGTTCGGTTTTGTTTATTTTCAAACCAATTAACTTCGGTTCGACTTCGGTTGGAACCAAATAGGTCGACCACCGACCGATGCACACCCCTAGCCAGATGTAGCAAACGGAGCATCCTTGGTGCCCCGATCCAGCAACTTCGAGGTCGTAGTCGCATTTTTGGACCCCATATCTGGAATTGACGACCTCCTCCTCCGGTGTCATCACTTGGATGAGCCAGCCAGAGCTGCCTCGAGTCATTGACGACTCCGATCTCTTCTCTCGATCCATTCCTTCACCTCAAGAAAGACAATGCCGGTGTCTGCGCTCGGAACAGTCACCACACGGCCGCTGTTGACGAGGCTTTGCGGCTGGCGACGAGTTGTGGATGGAGACGAGGCTTTGCAGCTTGGCAACGAGGCGTCCTGGATGGAGATGGAGGGATCGACGGAGGAGGAGGTCACCACGCAACCGTCGTCAACAAACCAGAGGATAGAGCATGCGTCGACGCCTTCCAGCACCACTTTCAACTGCATCGACGCCTTCCAGCACCACTTTCAACCGACTTCCCTCACATTTTTTATGCATGTGAAGAGTGTAAAAAACAATAATTGGTTTTTATCAAAAATATCACACTTGCACCGCAGTTGCAGTCCTCGACCAAACGCTGAAACTAGGAGTTTCAGACCTCTGATACTAGAAACGAAATATATTTAATTCGCCAAATCCAAGGCTTCAAGCAACATGAATGTAGGATGATTGAGGGAAGCACTATTGATAGAGAAACTCAGAACCGACGGGAATCCGAAGCGTCAACCGACGTCATGTTGTCGGCCCTCCATTGGTTGGTTAGTTTCCATCAAATGTCAGCACCTTCCGCTAATATCAGTCACACAGATTCGACCAACAAGAAGCCGACACATGATACACTATTTCTCCAGTTCCCGTCAGCCTGTGTAGAACCACTGTTGTTGATAAGCCACCAGCACATAGAAAAGGACATCCAGTCCGGTAGGACCCTCCCTCTTTTATAGTCCCAAACTGTACAATAGGGCTGTGCGTTAGTCCCTTATATAAACAAAAAAAATTTATGTACAGAAATAAATTTTATATAAATTACTACAAACGAAGCATATCGTCAACTGAGATGCGAAAAAACGAAAACCGAGAAGAAAAAAAAATATATTTCTGCCAACTATGTTGGCAGAATTTGGACATTTGGGCGGGGGCCCCATAGGTTTATTTTGTTGGTTTGTTTTAAATTTTGTTTGGTTTTAGTTGATTTTTTTTATTTGGTATAATTTGGTTTGTAATGGTTATAGTTTTTCGACAGCTAACTATTGGTTTGATTTGATTTGCAGCGGTTATAATTTTATAAGGTTTGATTTGATTTGTAACGGTTATATTTATAACGTAAACTTACTTTTTCAACGGCTACTTGTATGCAATACTCTATACAAAAATTAATGTTATTCTTGTACACACACACTTCCTCTCTGATTTTCTAAGTTTTCTCATTCTCTTCTCACTTTCCACACATGAATCAAATCAAACCAATAGCTAGCCGTTGAAAAACTATAACCATTACAAACCAAATTAAACCAAATAAAAAAATCAACTAAAACCAAACAAAATTTAAAACAAACTAACAAATTTTAAAACAAACCAAGACAACATACCAACCCATAGGGGCCCGCCAAATGTCAAAATTCAGCCCAACTTAGTTGGCAGAATTTTAGCAAATCGGTTGATGGAAATTCTTTTTTTTTTTTTTTTTTCGCTGGGTTTCCTTTTTCCGCCATCTCAGTCGACGGCAAGTTTTGTTGCTATTGTTTTGAACTTGTTTCGTTTGTAATAATTTTATAAAATTTATTTCGGTACAGTAAATTTTCTGTTATATAAATTAAATTTCGATTAAAACTGATAAATAGTTTAATTCACTCAAGGATAAAACATTAACATATTTTTTTTCGGTAGAGACTAGAGAAGTAAAAACACAAAGGAATTTTATATATAATAACATTCAGAAATACCATTCAATGAGTTTATATATATATATATATATATATATATATATTCCAATTTTTAGATCACAACATGTTAATCCATGTGTTTATCCAACCAGTTAACTCATGTATATATCTAAATAGTTATAACAAGTACATATCTAAGCCATTCAACCCTTAATTGTATATAAGAAACTACAAAATTCATATTCCTAAAAATATATAAATTAATAAAATACATTTAAGAGGCAATTAAATAAAGAGTGAATCACAAATCATAAACGATATGTATAATTTTGCTGAACGAAACCGAACCAACCACTTCGGCCTGTTAACAAAAATTTAGGTTAATATTGAACAATCCTATTCTACAAAACTTAGCAATCTACAAAAGTGTCAAGAATTAGTCTAACATTAATATCTGAAATTTGTTTTAGGAGTGGATTCAAAAAGAACCGCAGGTGGAAAGCATTATGAAAGCACGACCCGTGTGCACATACCACAACATTCTGTGCCTTAGAGCATCTCCAACCCTATTATCTTGTAATCAGGCGGATCCAGGATTACAATTCACTGGAGGCAGAATCACAAAAGAAATCTGGAACAATACACCTAAATTTTTTTTTGACAAAATAATATTATATTATATTAAATAATACTATTTTTACACAATAAAATATTATATTTCATAATTGTTCTCTACGAATTTTTATACTTTGAAATTGTTCAACTAAAATATCATTTGTAATACTACTTATAAGCAACTCTTTTTCTATGAAGTATTTTTTTTTAAAAATACTTAGCGTTTGTAAATATTTAGCATTTGTTATATTCCAAAGTATGCTTCTAATTAATTTGTAAGTGAATTAGAAGGAATTCGGGTATTTGTTATATGTCCAGATAATTACTTTAATTTAGCATACTTTAGAAGCATAAATTTAAAGTATGCAATAATATGTATTCTTCTATGAATTTCTTCTACATTTAAATCCCAACCAATTATTTGGAATAGACATATAACAAATACTAAAATTTAGAATATCCTTCATAAAAAAAATTGGAAGGAAAAAAAATCACTGGGGGGCGAGATCCATGTGGATCCGTCATTGCTTGTAATGTGTTATAATTTGGCATGAGCACAAGAAAATATCTTTTCTAGGTGGCAAGACTATACTCAAGAAAAACAATGAAGCAAAAACGTCATCTCCTATGCAAATGCCTTAAGATGCTTACTTTTTCCAGAAAATTTCAAACAGCGCATTATAGTTTCCTTCAATTATAAATAAAGCACTAAGTTTAGTGAAATAGCACTTCAAGCATCCGGCCAGACTTTAAACGTCCAGATGCTTACATCATCTCCCTCCCAAATTTTAATCTCTCATTTAATCCTTAACTCTCATTTAATCTGCGGACTTAATTTCTGAGGAAGGGAACCGAACTTTTGAAGTCCGGATGCTGACGTCAGCACATTTGATGAAAATCGAACTTTAAATGTTCGGATGCTGACGTCACTTTTTTTTTAAAGCTTGCTGTTTGTGTACAGCCTCTTGCAGTTCCATGTCATCAGACCACCATTGTTCCAGCCCATGAGCTTCCAGGAACTTCTGTTGCCCCTTCGACATCACAAACAGCTTCGCCTCCGCCCCTGCCACTTGGCTTCCACCCCCGCCCGTGCCGGCTGCAGCGACCGCCACAGTCCCAGCAGTATCGTTGTAGTAGCAGCAGATATAGTCGTTGCTGTTCACATAAAGATGCGGACCCTATTTCTTCATCTCCGTAGTAGACCACCACCACAGTCTCTTCCCTCCATCCTGACCCTCCTTCTGACGTCAGCACATTTGCTGAAAAACGAACTTTAAAAACAGATTTCAAAAGTCTGGCTCTCTCCAAAAGGAGGTGACGCATGCATCCGAATTTTAAAAGTCCGGTCGAAATTAGCTTTTAATTAATTTCAAATTTAATCCAAAGATTAAATGGGGAGAGCGATTGGTGGATGATGTAAACATCCGGACTTCTAAAGTCCGGTTGGGTGCTTCGGATGAAAAATCCCAAAACATGCGTTATGTAAAATTTAACTAAACTATAATATTGTTCCTGCAATTTTCTGTACTTTTTCTTGAACTTCGAAAACTTCTTCTCATCTTCTTCCTTTTTTAAAATATTTTTATTCATAATCAATTATGTGGAGGTGAAGACATTGTTAAATATATTGTCAAGAACTAGACATCCAACTTCACAATATCTTCTATAACTTTTGTCACATCAGTTTCACAATTTACTTGACAATTGTATTGGAAAAAAAAAATTTAATAAAAATTTGTCATTCCTATGTAGCAGTAATTTTTTTTTCAAAATCACAATCAGGTTGGAGATGCTTATAGGTGAGCCAACAACACCCCCTCGCCCCAGTTGTCCAGCACTAAACTCTGTGGTCTCAAAAGCATTGCTCTCGAGAGACATGGGGGTAGGCATTGGAAGTCGTTACAATTTTGTCCACTTATAATTGTATAACTGGTCACCGGAGATCAATCCGGACAAGCATCAGGTCGAGTTAACCTAAGTGGTCCAAGTTCAATTCCATATGGACATAAATTTTTATAAAAAATATTCATTTACAATCGGTTTTTGAAAAAACAGTAGGTCAAACAATGATCCGGCCGAAAAAGCTACCAGTTCATGGGTCGACCGTTGTACCGGTTGAACCGACAAGTCCGGTCCGGTTTTCAAAATATTGGTGGTCAGGTGAGTAGCTTTAAACATCCCCAAAGTCTCCTACCACAAAGGAAGCTCTACTCTGCCTGCAGCAGCCCTTGACTGCAAGAACAAATTTGCATGGCTAGGCCCTCCGAAAGTACACAAAGAAGTTAGTTATGACTTCTTGCGTTTCTTCTTCCTCCAGTCCAATGTGTAAGAAGAAGGCTTACTTACTCTAGAGAGACGGATAGGAGCCACCAGCAAAAATTCAGGTCTTCACGTTCACCAGCACAACAGAAATGACTTCTCTACTGGAGACTTACAGAGTACTCTGATCCAGTTAAGGCTGCGAACGAACATAGCAGATTGTGAGTTCAACTGGACTCCATTTCCTTAACGAACCTGAACTTCAATGTGAAAGTAGATTGTTGTAAAATCAAAGATGTGTAAATGACGAAGGAACTTCTTTTGCCCAAGAAGCCAAGTTAAGACAACATAATATGCAGACAGGTCGGGCAGTGGAAGCCAAAAAAGGACCAATATATCCCAGCAATATAAAGCCAAGGCACATGACTGAACATAGGCACCTGTGAATATTGAGTGGGTGGTCATTTCAACCCATAGATCTTGAGGTGGCAGCCTTCAAGATTTATGGGTTCTACCGACAACTTGACGGGCTGCTTTCCAGAAGAGAACTTGTTGGATGTACAGTTTTACACAAATACAAGTAACTAGAATAATCAAATTCAAGGGACTGTACAAACCACGCTGCTACGTTGCCCGCCCCTAGGGGGTGACCGCACCGGGCCCACCCCGGGCCGGGGGCCAATGGCAGCACGCCACATGGGCGGGGGGCCAGCATGGTCACCCTCTAGGGGCAGGCAAAATATCATTTCCTACAAACGGTTGGAATTTGGCTCGTGTTCACTACGGAGTGCGACGCTATCCGAAAAAATCGAAAAATTCTGAGAGAAGTTGATACGGGCTGTTTTCAGCCAAACCAGTTTATCTGACGGTATATGATGCTCAATGAAGGCCTATTTAAGGCTCTAATAGAAGCCCTAGGGCTGTGGCTTGAAGGGCTAGAAGATCTTGACGTGCTTGGGAGAGTTCTTGATAGGAATTTTCTAGGGTTTCTAGAAGCCATTAAACGAGTCTTCAAGAGGAGGAGAGAGCCTGTCGGAGATCTCTCTAAGGAAGGGTTACTCATTGAGGTGTGCAAGTGTAATCCTTGTACGGTTCTATTGTTGATTCAATAAATTTTATTTTTGCTCTTACAATGTGGATTAGGTCGAGTTTGACCGAACCATGTCAATCTTGTGTTCTTGTACTATTAATTCGGTTAATTTGTGCGTTGTTGTTTTACTTTTCATCATAAAGTTATTGTTGTTTTGCAGTCGGATTCACACCACAAAACGGCTTTGATATAAGAAAATGTGACTATTTTGATGTTTGTTGGGGGCCTAGTCTAGTACACGTCAATCCATAGAATTACATGAAAATATTTGAAGAGAATTTTCAGAACATAATCCATAGAATTACATGAAAATATTTGAAGAGAATTTTCAGAACATTTGTATAGTTTTGAGTCAAGGAATAGTAGTGACAATATATGTTGGATAAGATTTAATTGATCAGGAAAAGATATGATTATGATAGTGTAAATGAAGGTCTTTTGATATAAAATTAAAAATGAAGGGTGTGACTGGCATAATAATTGATTTGCACTGTCATATGACATTATAATATAAAATAGCCATCATTAAGATCGATCAATACTAACCAAGTATTGTGAATCCGCACATCCCTATCAGCCATAAGTGGTAGCAAGAAAATTGGGCTCTGTCCCAATTTATAATTTCCAAACTCCTAAATATGTGTATTCTTCTGAAACCTGTACAGCCCTAAGAAAGTAGTTTGTCTTGTATCTTAAATCATTGGTGCAAGTATCTGTAGCATAGGAATTCACATGTCTAAATCAAAGTATTACAGAACATAATCATAAACATAAAAAAAATAGTGAAAAGTTTTTGTTGAGAATACTGGAAATACAAAGTAGTGAACACAAGAAAAAGTAACTGCAACATCTAGTAAATTATAAACATGAAATAGTGCTGATTAAACTTCAGTTGTAACACAAGAAATATTTGTTGGACAACCGGAACAAGCATAAAAAAGGAAACATCACAAGTTATGAACCCTAATAATCATCCAAAGAAAAATACCTACAGGCGGAAGTCGATTACACAAAATCAGATTCAGACTAGAAGTTATCAAATTTGCAGTAATTCTACTCGTACTTCTTTCACGAAACCTGCAACTCCTTTTTCTAGGCTACAGGTTTGTTTATGATCTACAAACATCAATTATGTGAAAGTAGAGTGTAACATGTATGTTCCATAATTCATATAACTTTAATGGGACAGACTCAGATGAGTAAGGGAAAAAATCATCTCCTGTCAAGCTATGAAAACGAGGAGCAGCCCCCTGCAGCTAGAGCTGGGGACATTCATCTGTGACAGGATCATTTTTCACTGTATCCTCATGGTCCCTTCATCTAGAATTAATTTAAATTGAACGCACATGAAGAATGAAATAATGCTTGGACAAATGCCATGACAGTGATGGAACTTATGCAAGTAAACAGAAGGCGAACAAGGCTAAAAACAACTTACACTATTAGTATCTAGGGATTTAAGCAAAGAATCCTTCTTTTTTTCCTCTTTGTTCCTCATCTCTATACAACGTAAAACACAATGCAAAAGAAACAAACTTTGCTTCTGTTAAGTAATCATATCAATAAAGGAGCAAAGCAGGGAAAGAAAGAACCACAATATGTAGGTTAATGAAATCACCAGTCAATTAATATTTGTTGCTCATGATAAAAATTCACTTGCCACCTAAGTGTTCTATAGAGAAAACAAAAGTATGACTAGCCTTCTGCTTTGATAAACAAAGAATTCATTCAATCATCCTTGTTAATCCAAGACTTATCCCATCTGAAGGTCAACCATGGAGCACAAGAAAGCTTGTTGAAATAGTTGTTATATTTTATTGATAATCTCTTGGCTATTTATTACAACCTCCTACATTAACTCTCTATAGGAATATCCTATGGCATATTCCAATATACCAAATATACTAATAAAATATTCCAACACATATTCCAACATACCAAAAATACCAATAGGATATTCCAACACTCCCCCTCAAGATGGACGGAAGATATTCACTAAGCCGATCTTGTCACATCCTCTCATCATGATGACAGAACTAAGCCCCTTGATCAGTCCGTCTGCTACCTGATCTTTGGTTGGAACATAGTCCAGCTCTAGTAGTCCGCTATCAAGCTTTTCTTTGATGAAGAATTTGTCAATCTCGACATGCTTGGTTCGGTCATGCTGTACTGGATTGTTGGCAATACTAATAACTGACTGGTTGTTACACCATAGCTTCATCTTGGCTCGCTGGTCCAGCTTCAGCTCCATCAGCATATTCTTCAACCACAATAACTCTGTGACTCCCAAGGCCAGAGGTTTATACTCTGCTTCAGCTGTTGATCTGGCCACCACTGACTGCTTCTTACTCCTCCAAGATACCAAGTTGCCTTCTACAAATATGCAGTATTCCGAGGTGGATCTCCTGTCGTCAGCACAGCTAGTCCAGTCAGAATCACAATAGCCCTCTGTGAAACCCAATTCTTGTGATTAAATTGATATCAGTATTTCTATTATTATTATTATTATTATTATTATAATTTTTGAGTGTTAAAATTATTTCAAAATTAATTAACATGGATTTTTGGTTTCAAACCCAGACCCGAGTCCGAACCCAGACCCGAGCCTGAGCCCGAACCCATTCCCAATTCAAATTCCGATTTGGTTTATATATAAAAAAAAAATGATAAGTAGTTTTTGAGCTGGTCCACGAGGGACCAGCACTCTCCCACGAACACCTATTCTCCCTCCCCTTCTTTCCTCACACCCACATACTACATCAGACCCTTTCTTCTCCTTCTTCTTAAAAACCCACTTCTCTCAGAAGGAGCAACAGAACCCCCACTCTCTTTTTCCTCACAAACTCTCTCCCTCTACTCAACTTCTCACAGAGGAACCGTCAAACCCCACCATCACCCCTCTTCCTCTTCCCTTCCCCCTTCACGCCAGAGCCCTCCCCGGCGCAGCACCCGCAGACCCGCCGGCCTCCCTCCAGGCCCGACGCCGCCGACCGCACCCTTCGCGCCCCCTCGCGCGGCCAACCCCGCGCCCGACTCCCCTTCAGCGAGTCCCTACGGCCGAGCCCCCTCTCCCCGACCGCGCCCCACACCCGCGCCCGGCGATCCCGCCGACTCCCTGGCCGCTGCCCTCCGGCCGACCCTCGCCGGATCCCGCAGCCGCGCCCGGCCATCCCGCTGACCTCGGCGCCGTGCCCTAGCTCCGGCCCCGACGCCTCCAGCGTCTTTTCGTCGGCACTCTTCGTCGACGTAGCCTCTGAGCACCACTTCCAGCGCTTGTCCCAGCGCCCCGATCCGCTGTTCCGTGACAGCGTTGTCGCTGTCCGCTGCTGTCCCGACCCCGATTCGCTGTTCTGGGACTTTCCGTTCCCGACCAGGAGCTGAATTTCAGTTTAGACGTTGTCCCGGGTTTGCATTGTTGTTCGGAGCTCTTATTTCTTTCTCTATTTATCATCTGAGAGCTCTAGCCGAGCAACCTGAGGTATAACCCCTGTCCCGTCTCTTTTTCATATAGTCTGTGATGAGAATGGTCCCCGGTTCCCCTTGGAAATTCGGTTTTAGCGACGTCGTATTTTTCCGGAACCTTCGGAAAGGTTCTGTTAATTATTTTGGGATTTCCGGAATATTTCGGGAATTGGTTTTTGGTATACTTTGAGCTTTCCGGATTTTTCCGGTAGCGTTCTGTGACGTTTTTGGTTTGGAATCGGACTTCCGAAATTATTTCGGGTCGTTCCGAATTTATCTGTGGATTGGTTGTGGATTATTATATATATACATATTTGGGATTCCCTGGTTTGGGATTTGCAGGAAAATTATCGGCGCAATTCCCAGTTTTTGGGTTGACCAAAACAGAGATGCTGCCGGATTTTTCCGTAAATCCTAGAATATTTTAAAAATGAATTTAAAATGGATTTCGGAATTTTATTTGATATTTGGTTTTGGGCGACGACTGTATCGGTCAATGGGCCCGGCTAAGTGCAAACGAAACCGGCTTCGCCCGGACGTTGAGGCATTAGCCCAGTTGAGGATTGGACCATATCTGAGACTCTATATTTTATCTTTATTTTTACTATTTAATTTTGTTCATATTTTATTCATATTTAAAGTTTAGGACTAACGGTAGTTTTTGGTCTTATTTCAATTTATGTAAATAAATTGTAATGGGCATAAGCCCAGCTGGCTGTGGTCTGTAACTGTAATTGATAGTATAGATTTTAGTTGTTGCTGATTTTGCGAGTTTTTGTATTAAACAAGTAAAATAAATAAAAAGTATTTTCGTATAAAAATAATTAAGATTTTCTCACCTAAAATCTATAAGTTTTTATATTAATTACAAATCGTGTATTTCTCATTTAATAAGAAATTAGTTTTTATACTTATAAATTATGAAAATACAAAGTTTTAATCAAATAATCTGGTATCGACGAGTTTTCCAAATTCAAGTTTAAAATGATCTTTTTCCCTCGTACTAAATCAACGCACAAATAATCGTGTTTTCGTGTTTTGTTAATTAAAAGAATTAAAATTGGATTAGGACACAAATAGAGATTTCAACTAGCGTAGCTAGATTGGTAAACCTGGAATCTGAGTCAATTTCTCGAATGTAGAAATTCGAGGACGATTCTTATTTCCTGTCTCGAAGTCTTCTACCTCTCCAGTCAAATCCTTTGAGGCAAGTATAGTTTGTGTTAGTTTACAGTTATTTAATTAATCGCTTTACTGCAAGTTTAAACCACGATGCAAACACGAAACTCTCTCTGAGAGCACTGTAACTACTGGGGACTGGGGGAATAGTGTAATGAGTATGACCATACTGTAACAAATCCCCTATCCTTTACTGTAACAAACCCAAGCCGGTCATATTTCATTGCCTGTTCAAATCACACTGTTTTACTGCTGAAAACTGTTCATATTTAAACTGTTTAGAACTGCATGATTCTATTATTTAATTTAACTGTTAAATTAGCATGAATTGTACTTTGCTCCCTCCTGACTGGAGATACATTTTTAGGGGATATTGAGGATGCAGAGCTGTTATACAACAGCTACTACGACCCTGTGTTGTACCCGGTTGTGCTGCCAGAGTCCCCATTGGAGGACGTCGGGACTGAGGCCGATGATCCGGCTGATAGATAGATTTCCTTTCTCTGCATTGTTGTTATTTTCATTCTGTTATTTCATTTCAGAACATTTCCCATTTGTATTTAAATTTCCAAGTTTAATAAAGTTTCATTTCCCGATGTTTAGTTGTGACAAATATAGTGTTGTTGTATGGTTACCTGCTACTGGAACAGCTTACTGCCGCCGTCTCAACAACGGTGCAGGCTGGGCATGATCCGGTTCGACCCAACTAGTTGGGATCGGGTCGTGACATGTTTTTAGTGGTGGCCCATGCAGGTCCTACAACAACTTAGGAAAATATACCTAGAAACAATTAGAACACTAGAACATTGATTTGTCACAACATAGGTCCGAATTATATATAAAATAAATATTTTTGTTTGATTATAGACTGGTAGGCTACCTTACTTATGTGTGTATCCTAAAACCTTCCAGATTATGGCCAAAGGAAAGACTATCCGATCCGGCCCTGCTGATGATGAGGTGTTATCTCCTAATCACACCCCTCTCCCTCAGGTCTATTCCAGTCCTTCTCCCTTGCAGCTCATCAATACCCCCTTTTCTGCACAAGTCCCTGGCACAGCTCATACTACAACCGAACATATTCCGCCCACGGCAATTCCACCTTCTCCAGTTATGGATAGTTATCTTATAAACTTTTTTTCGCATATCTATCTTCTGACCGTTGAGCAGTGAAATAACATGTTTCCTATCCTCTTGATCATCACTCGGCTCTCAATGGAAATATTGCACTCGATTTCATTACTATCATAGGTATATTATTCTAATCATCTCTAATATCCTACTATCGTACGACTTTTCAATTCTTCCTGAGTCACAAATCTTTGTACCCCATTTCAATTTGATGGGACATTTAGGATCCTCATCTCAGAAGATTCCATTACCTTCTGTCTTCTCAATAAAATGTTGACCTCCATTCCTTTCTTGCTTTTCCTGTTTTACGAAACCTCATTTGGTTCTCTCCTATTCTATGATCCTGGTAGTACCTAGGTTCTTTCTCGTGCCAAAAATGATCTTGATAAACATTCCAGTCTCATTTCAGATCATATTATGATAATTCCGATCGTGCCTGTTGATTTAAAGTTCATTTTGTTTAAGGCTAAGATTTTGATTGTACCCCGGCCCTTATCTTTGAAATTTCGAGGACGAAATTTTCTAAGGAGAGAAGATTGTGAAACCCAATTCTTGTGATTAAATTGATATCAGTATTTCTATTATTATTATTATTATTATTATTATAATTTTTGAGTGTTAAAATTATTTCAAAATTAATTAACATGGATTTTTGGTTTCAAACCCAGACCCGAGTCCGAACCCAGACCCGAGCCTGAGCCCGAACCCATTCCCAATTCAAATTCCGATTTGGTTTATATATAAAAAAAAATGATAAGTAGTTTTTGAGCTGGTCCACGAGGGACCAGCACTCTCCCACGAACACCTATTCTCCCTCCCCTTCTTTCCTCACACCCACATACTACATCAGACCCTTTCTTCTCCTTCTTCTTAAAAACCCTCTTCTCTCAGAAGGAGCAACAGAACCCCCACTCTCTTTTTCCTCACAAACTCTCTCCCTCTACTCAACTTCTCACAGAGGAACCGTCAAACCCCACCATCACCCCTCTTCCTCTTCCCTTCCCCCTTCACGCCAGAGCCCTCCCCGGCGCAGCACCCGCGGACCCGCCGGCCTCCCTCCAGGCCCGACGCCGCCGACCGCTCCCTTCGCGTCCCCTCGCGCGGCCAACCCCGCGCCCGACTCCCCTTCAGCGAGCCCCTCCGGCCGAGCCCCCTCTCCCCGACCGTGCCCCACACCCGCGCCCGGCGATCCCGCCGACTCCCTGGCCGCTGCCCTCCGGCCGACCCTCGCCGGATCCCGCAGCCGTGCCCGGCCATCCCGCTGACCTCGTCGCCGTGCCCTAGCTCCGGCCCCGACGCCTCTAGCGTTTTTTTCGTCGGCACTCTTCGTCGACGTAGCCTCTGAGCACCACTTCCAGCGCTGTCCCAGCGCCCCGATCCGCTGTTCCGTGACAGCGTTGCCGCTGTCCGCTGCTGTCCCGACCCCGATTCGCTGTTCTGGGACTTTCCGTTCCCGACCAGGAGCTGAATTTCAGTTTGGACGTTGTCCCGGGTTTGCATTGCTGTTCGGAGCTCTTATTTCTTTCTCTATTTATCATCTGAGAGCTCTAGCCGAGCAACCTGAGGTATAACCCCTGTCCCGTCTCTTTTTCATATAGTCTGTGATGAGAATGGTCCCCGGTTCCTTTTGGGAATTCGGTTTTAGCGACGTATTTTTCCGGAACCTTCGGAAAGGTTCTGTTGATTATTTTGGGATTTTCGGAATATTTCGGGAATTGGTTTTTGGTATACTTTGAGCTTTTCGGATTTTTCAGGTAGCGTTCAGTGACGTTTTTGGTTTGGAATCGGACTTCCGAAATTATTTCGGGTCGTTCCGAATTTATCTGTGGATTGGTTGTGGATTATTATATATACATATTTGGGATTCCCTGGTTTGGGATTTGCAGGAAAATTATCGGCACAATTCCCAGTTTTTAGGTTGACCAAAAACAGAGGAGATACTGCCGGATTTTTCCGTAAATCCTAGAATATTTTAAAAATGAATTTAAAATGGATTTCGGAATTTTATTTGATATTTGGTTTTGGGCGACGACCGTATCGGTCAATAGGCCCGGCTAAGTGCAAACGAAACCGGCTTCGTCCGGACGTTGAGGCATTAGCCCAGTTGAGGATTGGACCATATCTGAGACTCTATATTTTATCTTTATTTTTACTATTTAATTTTGTTCATATTTTATTCATATTTAAAGTTTAGGACTAACGGCAGTTTTTGGTCTTATTTCAATTTATGTAAATAAATTGTAATGGGCATAAGCCCAGCTGGCTGTGGTCTGTAACTGTAATTGATAGATTTTAGTTGTTGCTGATTTTGCGAGTTTTGTATTAAACGAGTAAAATAAATAAAAAGTATTTTCGTATAAAAATAATTAAGATTTTCTCACCTAAAATCTATAAGTTTTTATATTAATTACAAATCGTGTATTTCATTTAATAAGAAATTAGTTTTTATACTTATAAATTATGAAAATACAAAGTTTTAATCAAATAATCTGGTATCGACGAGTTTTCCAAATTCAAGTTTAAAATGATCTTTTTCCCTCGTACTAAATCAACGCACAAATAATCGTGTTTTCGTGTTTTGTTAATTAAAAGAATTAAAATTGGATTAGGACACAAATAGAGATTTCAACTAGCGTAGCTAGATTGGTAAACCTGGAATCTGAGTCAATTTCTCGAATGTAGGAATTCGAGGACGATTCTGATTTCCTGTCTCGAAGTCTTCTACATCTCCAGTCAAATCCTTTGAGGCAAGTATAGTTTGTGTTAGTTTACAGTTATTTAATTAATCGCTTTACTGCAAGTTTAAACCACGATGCAAACACGAAACTCTCTCTGAGAGCACTGTAACTACTGGGGACTGGAGGAATAGTGTAATGAGTATGACCATACTGTAACAAATCACCTATCCTTTACTGTAACAAACCCAAGCCGGTCATATTTCATTGCCTGTTCAAATCACACTGTTTTACTGCTGAAAACTGTTCATATTTAAACTGTTTAGAACTGCATGATTCTATTATTTAATTTAACTGTTAAATTAGCATGAATTGTACTTTGCTCCCTCCTGACTGGAGATACATTTTTAGGGGATATTGAGGATGCAGAGCTGTTATACAACAGCTACTACGACCCTGTGTTGTACCCGGTTGTGCTGCCAGAGTCCCCATTGGAGGACGTCGGGACTGAGGCCGATGATCCGGCTGATAGATAGATTTCCTTTCTCAGCATTGTTGTTATTTTCATTCTGTTATTTCATTTCAGAACATTTCCCATTTGTATTTAAATTTCCAAGTTTAATAAAGTTTCATTTTCCGATGTTTAGTTGTGACAAATATAGTGTTGTTGTATGGTTACCTGCTACTGGAACAGCTTACTGCCGCCGTCTCAACAACGGTGCAGGCTGGGCATGATCCGGTTCGACCCAACTAGTTGGGATCGGGTCGTGACACCCTCGATGCTCACATGATTACTTCTTCTGAAAATCAGTCCCTTCCCGGGGCCTCCCTTCAAGGACCTCAGAATCTGGTACACTGCGTCCATATGACCCTTCCGGAGGTCATGCATATAGCAGCTCACTGCGCTGACCGCAAAACTGATTTCAGGTCGGGTGTGGCTCAAGTAGATCAACTTGTCCACCAATCTCTGATATCTATTCCGGTCAACTGGTTCTTCGGTTTCAGCATCCAGCTTGAACTTCTGGTCTATCGGTGTTGTAGCTGGTTTGCATCCCATCATTCTTGTTTCTGTAAGCATGTCCAGTGCGTACTTCCTCTGAGAAAGAACAATTCTCTCTGTATCTTGAGCAATCTCAATCCCAAGGAAGTATCGAAGAGGGCCAAGATCCTTCACCTCGAACTACTTGCCAAGCTTTCCCTTGAGTTGGGCGATCTCCTGCTCATCATCGCATGTGATAATCATATCATCCACATACACCGCAAGCATGATGATGTGGCCTCCACTTCGACTGAAGAACACAGTTTGATCAGCATTGATCTGCTGATATTCCATACCTATCGTTGCTCTCCTGAATCTGTCAAACCATGCTCGAGGAGACTGCTTCAGTCCATAGAGGGACTTCTTCAGCCTGCAGACCTTGCCTTCTGTCTGATTGGTACCGAATCCTGGTGGTATCTCCATGTACACCTCCTCCACTAAATCCCCATGAAGAAATACATTCTTCACATCCAGTTGGTGTAGCTTTCATCCTCTATTGGTTGTCAGAGAGATCAAGGTCCTGACAGTACTCATCTTCGGCACTGGTACAAATGTCTCGTCATAGTCGATGCCGTACGTCTGACTGTATCATTTTGCCACCAGTCGAGCTTTGTAGCGCTCAATGTAGCATCCACTTTTTCATAGAAGGGTATTTTAGTCATTTTAGCCATTTTTACCTTTATGTGATTTCCTGAATATGTTGACTCTTGTTTGTGCTAGCAACTGGTTTAACCTTAGTGGACTTGTATAGGGGCCTAACCATGCATTAGAATTGTTATTTTCATTTTTAGAATTTATTTTGTGCATTAGATTATTTTCAAGGCTTTTATTTATTTATTTAGCCTTTTTGCATGTAGGCCTTTTAACTTTTTGACTTGGGCCCATTTCTAATTGAGTAGGAGATGGCCCAAGTGAAACCCTAACCCCTAGACACCCCCTTGGCCGTCCAACATAGCAGCACCCCCTCCTCTTTTCATTATTTGTGAAAATTGTGAGCCTCCACAAAGAAACCCTAAAAGATCCATCTCTCCAAAACACCTATTTTCTTCATCCGGAGTCTGTTTCTTTCCAAACGAACTCCGTTGCACTCGTCGAGGAGAGGAGGATCTGCTGGAGCATTTCTGGAGTGGAGACGGAGGTTTTTGCTGGAGGGAAATCGGCCGACACGACAACCGAGGAGCCCCGATCATTGAGTTTTGACACTCAATAGGTAAAATCCTAATCTACCATTGCAAATCTGGTTTTTTCTTCATTTTTGCATCCATATAGGTGCCCTAGCCTTGCCCACGAAATTTGGTGGGATTTCGACTCCGTTTGATGGAGGTATCGAGCCCGTGTCGGTCCCTTACGGCACGTGTTCGACGAAATGCCGCTTATGATAGAAAGTTGTTGTTTTTCGTTTCCGACTTCATGGATGTTTAGATAATATGATTTTGATAAACTTTCGTGAAGACGGTTTTGGGTTTGACATCGTTTCAGCGACGTTTCGGGCAACGGACGCACGTGCACGGATCCCGTGCACGAGGCCGTGCGTGCCCTGCTGTCTGCGTGTGATTGCGCGATGCACAGAGCGTATTTTTGCGTGAAAATTTGTGAGCACGTGGGGGCAACCTCTGCCCTCATGCTCGTAAAATTTCACGACTGTTCGTTGAGCGAGCGCGGAGATATCGCGCGTGCACCGCTCAGCCACTGTACATTCAGCCTGTCGTTTTTGTCGCGGAGACGGACTTCGTGCGCACACACGACGCAGCGAAGACCCGTTCCAGGACCCGGAACATGTTGACCTAGACCTAGACGACCCGTAGGACGAACCCCAAGTCGCGGCGTGGCCCGACGAGGGAGCAGCGAGGCCGGCACCACGCGCACGAGGGCGCGCGGGCGCGGGGGCTGCGTGCGCCGCTTTGGCGCATAGTGTCGCCGTGTCATCGTGCCCTAGACCTACCCCAGGACCCCCCCCCAGGTATGTGCACAAACACGTGGCGTTTCGTTGCGTGTGCGGCGCTCAAACGAGCGAGAACGCATGCGTACCACGCGGTATCGGGAAATTCCGATACGCGTTCTGTGGACACGACACGGACACGTTTTCGAACCCGAGAGTATACGAACGCATCACGTGGGTCGAGGCCAACGTATATGCCAAGTTTCGCGGGTTCGTTTGGTGTATTTTGGATTTTGGGTCGATAAGTGAATTGGGTTGTTTTTCTTTAGTTTTCGATTTTTGAATTAATATGATATTCTGATTTTTCAGCTTCTTAGCTTCTAAAATCTGAGTTTACAGGACTTATATGAGATTTCGGATTCGTGGGAACCAACCTTTGGCTTTGTTTCATAATTTTTCCCTCATTTATGAATATATGTGTTTCTATATAGCTTTATGCATATATTTAACTATATATATATATATATATATATATATATATATATATATATATATATATATATAATTCCGTTGAAACCCATTCCTAATGTATATATATCGCAAATGGGTCGAGGGAGATATATTTCCAGATTTTAGACTCTTTATTTATCTCGCATCATTGCGTATCTTTCCATTTAAACGTTTGTGTATATAGATATATCTATATATATATATATATATATATATATATATATATATATATATATATATATATATATAGTTTCTTATTTTGTATATATGTATATAAATAGTATATTATTTTGAGTAATTCCATGGTTGCGTTTTACTGTTTTTAATCTCAGATTTTACCCTATTTTCAGTAAGCACCAGTACATACACACGCACACACCACTTTTTGTTAGATTTGGATTTTGTTTGTATTGTATATACACATGTGTGTATATACCTATATGTATATATATATATATATATATATATATATATATATATATATATATATTTATGCTTGTTAATTCTCTTAAATTAGATTGTAGTTGTGTATATGACTATAGGAGCCCTAGGACAGATTTGGTTTGTCATTTCGAGCTTAGTTTAGTCGAATTGGCCGACAAGTTGACCAAATTGACAAAAGTCAACTTTGGGTCAAACTTGATCCAATTCAACTCAAACGAACTCCAAATGACCTAAAATTTTGTGTATGACCTAGAAATTAGTAGACGGACTAGTTGACCCAGGTTTGACCAGGTTTGACCAGCGTTGACCAGGTTTGATCAGAGTTGACCGAGGGTTGACTTTGACCAAAATGGACCTAGAAGCATGTAGTCTTGCATTGTAGCTATTTCTCTTGATATTGTAGACTTGGTTGTGACATGTGTGTATTTTAAATAGGTTTACATTGCCCCAGTTTAGTTACACCTCATCATCAGCAGTTCGATTTGCCAGGCGAGTACATTCTCTGATCTTTTCATACTTCTTTGGATATATTCTCATGTTATAGACTAGTATACTTGATGCTGACACGATGTTCACACGGATTAGTACCCTCTGGATCTTTTCATGCGATGTTATCCTCTCGGATACATCGAGTATGTCATGTTCATGTACTTTATCATGGCCATCATGTACTCCATGTATTCATATTTATCCATGTGCACTCATATGTTATTCATGTACACTCATGACCATATGAGCTCCATGTATACAGTAGTTGTTATCCATGTGCAATAACATAACATGTATTGATCCTTGTGTATTGATTGGGAGCAGGGAGAGTGTAGTTGGTTATGTGATCATTATCCCCAGTAGGTATCCATGTGCACTCCATAGCTGTATCCATGTGCAACCCAGACCGTTTACATAACCAATTCATGCTCTGAATCACGTAGAAGGTTATATTTCTCTATTTATCATATTATATCTCAGTTTATATTCTCTTTCTTGTTGACTTTCCTTTACAGCGATTCATGTATAGTTTTCTATAGCTTGTTTTATATGTCCATTCCTGCTATGAACTGTTGTGAGAGATATGTGCTCGTTCCGTCCTGACTGGGCATGTTGAAAATTTTACAGGTATTTATGAGGAGTACTGCCCTACTTATTATGGCATTGGCTTAGATGACACTGGCGACGTGGACCCTCAGGAGGATTCCACAGTCGCTGAGGACTTGCCTAGAGTCTAGCAGAGATTTAGTACTTTATTTGTATTTCTATTTGAGACTTTATGAGTTGTACTTGAGATTTATTCTGGTGGTTTACACCTAGACTTTTTATCTGTGACTCTCTTGAGATTCATTCTTCTATTCCATCTTAGTATTGTGATTGAGTTACTTATTATTTACTCTCCATTCAGAGTTTATTTTAGACTGTGTTAGATACTGTGACTCAGGACAGCGTTCTACCGCCGACACTGCGGCGTAGGCTGGGCGTTCGTCACTTCTCGTGCCCTTGCACTGGGTGCGGGTCGTGACACTCAACCTGTCCATCTGGGTTCTGTTTCACAGTGAAACCTACTTGCATCCGACTGCTCTCTTCTCTTCTGGCAGTCTCACCAGCTCCCAAGTTCGGTTCTTCTCCAGAGCTTCCAACTCCTCGTGCATTGCTGCTTTCCACTTTGGATCGTTCTTGGCTACCTGCCAATTGTTAGGTACAGTAACACTATCCAATGATGCAATAAAAGCTCCATAAGAAGAAGATATATGATTATATGAGACAAATTTAGCAAGGTCCCAACTATATCTATCAGGAGGTTTTTCTGCATTGCTGCGAGTGGACCTCCATACTGATGATGTTTGGGGAGGACGAGAAGGAAGGATATCACATGAAGGGGAAGGTGGTGGTGCAGGTGTCTCAGGAGTCAAGACGGGCGCAGGCAAGGGACATAGCACTGGCACTGTAGGAACTGGTCCTGCAAGTTGCTTCTCTCGCTTGTTGTAGGTATCTCCCCCTGAGCTGTGGGCCTAACACCTCTTATTTCCTCCCCTGTCCCTTTTCACCTTCTTGTACCATATTTGTTCCTCCAAGCCATACTCCGAGATCAGTCGAAATGCTTCCCAACAACTCCCCCTCTCGCCTCGTACTTGCAGTATCAGGTGAGATATTTGGATTTCCCTCCTGACTATAGTATGGCTCATGTTCCCTGAAGTGAACATCTATACTTACAAATTTCATTTTTTTCACTGGACTCCAGCATACGTAGCCCTTCTGAGTTCCCGAGTAGCCTGCAAAGATACACTTGATTGTATGCTGCAGGGAAATAATAGTAGGATGCTCCCACTAAAGGTGTTTGCTCGAGGATGCTCCCACTAAAGCTTGATTGCTCGAGGATCAAGCTTTCCTACCGACTGTCTGTTGTCCTTCACGAAGTATACGCAGCCAAACACCTTTAGTGGGAGCATCCCACTATTAGTTTCCTGCAGCATGCAATCAAATGTATCTTTGTAGGCTACTCAGGAACTCAGAAGGACTACGTATGCTGGAGTCCAGTGAGAAAAGAAAATTTGTAAGTATAGATGTTCACTTTAGGGAACATGAGCCAAACTATAGTCAGGAGGGAAACCCAAATATCTCATCTGATACTGCAAGTATGAGGTGAGAGGGGGAGTTGTTGGGAAGCATTTCGACTGATCTCGGAGTATGGCTTGGAGGAACAAATAGGGTACAAGAAGGTGAAAAGGGACAACGTGTCACGACCCGCACCCAATATTTGGGTACGAACCGTGGGTACGTCCAGCCTACGCCGCAGCATCGACGGTAGAACGCTGTCTAGTCATCTCCACATTTTATCAAATACAACCATGCAGTTTATAGATTTCCATAACACAACCAAAACCCACAGACCAATCCACAGCAACAAGATATACACAAGTAACTGCAGTGAGAGTGAAGATAACATTCAAACAGCCGATGGGACATTTCAGCCAGTGGTCGGTAAGGGTACTGTAAATTGTACGGGTTCGGTAAAATTATCTAATGTTTTGCATGCTCCTTCTTTTTCAGTCAGTCTTTTGTCCATTAGTTCCATCATACTTCAACTAAAATATATTGTTTCCTTTGATATTCCCTAGGTTATCTCTCAGGAGTCAAGACGGACGCAGGCAAGGGACTTAGCACTGGCACTGTAGGAACTGGTCATGCAAGTTGCTATTATTCAAGAATAGACATATGGGATAGAATGAATTGTTCACACGTCTACTAAGATATTTCTCCACCCAGCTAATACTCATGGAATCAATCGCAAGTGGGGTAAACATAAAAGATAAATCAAGTTGTACAATAATATCCATGGTACTAATCCTTGTGTGACGTTCGTGTCAACAAGCAACAAGACATATGAATAACAGGTAGAGGAAACTATCAGAAACGGTAACGATCAGTATATGCACTTGCTTATGGTCCTGAGCTGCGGGTATGAGTCGAGCACTGAGTCCGAGTCCACAGAACCTATATTATGATTTGATATAAATCAATACATGAGTTTAGGAAATAAGTCTATTTTTTAGATATTGTAAGTTTCCTACATGATTTGTGGTTTTCTAAGGGTAACTGTTACCTACTTGTAAGGGTTGGTTATTAGTGGTTTGGTAAGATACCCTTTCATTGGTGCATTGATATAGTGTTCATTCACTACTATGTTCATTAGCTCATCTGTGAGGAAGCTCTCCTAATTTCTTACAACATATTTTATATCAAGAAATGAGGACAGACTCATATACTATGACTGAACATTACCTCACCTATTCAAGACTAAAATGGGACTATAAACTATTCTCAAAGGGATTATGGATATTCCCCTCATGATACATGACCAAAAGGGCTGATATACTAAATGAAAAGAAATGGCACTAGTGCCATGATTAAAACCTGGACTGAACATGAAGTTCAGGGTTGGATATGCAGGTAATGGTGTAGGTCCAACATGGGAATCGAACATAAATGGAAATATTGATACCAGGGGCTGAAACAGGGCAATGCCAACTAAAATAGGGTATGGTTTAGACGGTACTGTAATGGGCTGACACATGAACATATGCCTCCCTCCAGACACTCGAGTCACACACAAACATAAGATACCCTCTTGTAGGCTGCTGTCCTGCTTGTTCCCTGCACTACACATACATGTATACTGCTTGAGCCTCAACTAATCACCTCTCTCAGTTACCCAAAACACTACCCCATGGTACACTGCTAGGAACCTACCCCTTACCCGATATGTCCACTACCTACCCCTTACCCGATATGTCCACTGATACATAGGGAAAGATATAGACATTCAATGTTAGGCTTAAACTGGAGGTTAACGCCTACCTTCAGGCCATGCTTACATGTTGTTATCCTAGTTGCCATAGAGTGGTCATATCTAATGTTATGCTCTTCCCTGGCCTATGCTCCATACCTATTCTGTTGCCCAAGCAGTACCCCTAGGGCTATACGCACCAGCCTACAAACCCTTGAAGGTTTTGATACCAACAACATACTGCACATCTACCCACACTCTGTTGTCCTGCAGTTTATATCATCCCCCTGGATGTACAGATGTAGGATTTGCTAAGGCTATAGTGTAGTGAAAACCAATGCAATGTGTGCAAGTGTTCTGTGGCACAGTATTGCAAATGAGTGCAGTATACTCTAAAGTACCGAGGCATTGCCTCTGTGTGAGGATGCAGGACAGTGTGAATATGATGCAATGACTAATGGGAATGCAAGTAGTGGACAGGATCTATTAGATACACCCTAGACTAATCAAAAGAACTAAAACATAGATGTTTGGACTGGGATTAAACCTGAGGCAATGACTGAACTGTTTGTGGCATGCAAGGACTATATGTGTGGATTAATACTCATCATCAGAGAATACATGGGATGGTGTGTTTCAGTGTGTGGCTCGACTGTACCTTCATGTTCAGGTATCAATCTGAACAATGGAAGGGTGTACATCTATGCAATGGAGTCTGGACTTCGTATGGACTGTCACATCCCCAAATGGACTGCACCTACAGGTGCAGGACAGAGGAAATTGGAGACTGCATGTGCAATGGTCTGGACCTGTAGCAAACCATGACTGAACATGGGTTTAATGTAGGCTGATACCAACCTACCTAGGCTATTAAGTATCAGTTGGACACAAAGGACAGTCTACCTATCTATGTCTAAGGAATAAATTCAATGAAGGTTTATGAGGGATGAGGACTTGATGTACCCTTGTTCCCTGGGCTTTACTCTGTACTGCTACCTCTTAGTACTGACATCCCATGAGCAACTAGTATGTGATATACACAACTTAATACCAATGTAACTTAATATATGTGTGTGCCCTGGCCAACTTGTTCTCAGGATACCTTATCTACATCTGAGAGACAAAGCCCAGTAGCTGCTATCCTCAACAAAACCCTGCTGCCCCTAGCCTGTAGCCATCAGGAAATAGAGGCCCAGACCTAGCTCTGATAATAAGGTCGAAATGACACTAGCTATCAATCAGGTACATGGATGTTACACTTGATATTAAGGTATCAGTATGATACCATATGTTGAACATGATATCAAGTATCATATATGTTACTAAGGGTCAAGGATGATATCCAGTACCAAAATATGATACCAAGTATACACCTTGATGCCAGGCTGTCCCTGTTGATACCCCCTTACTGAACATGGGTACATGGACTACTTTCCTCTCTGTTGGACAAAGCCTACCTCCATCTGCAAATACACATGTTTGAAACCTAATACAATTTGATCCCTATGAACATGACTGATCCTTCCTGTGTCAATTGACACATGATAGGTAACTAGTACCTTCACATGTATCCTTCCTATAGATACTGCCTAACCCCACGCCTATAGGTATTCCTTGAGTCAAGGCTCTGGCTTTATAGACACACCCACATATTGGTACACAACTAAAACCCCTTGTTCCTATCAATGCTCGTATGGTATGGAATTAATGTATCAGTATATAGGCTGAACCCTCATGGCAACCTAAAACAGGATATGCAGCTGATGTATTATGTGTTAGCTGATATAGAGATTGATACTTCGTTGCAAGCTGCTTCTAAGTGCGACCTGATACCCTGTGCAAACTGTCACAAAGTAAAATCTGATACGTAGTGCAATCTGGTATAAGCAACCCGACCCCCTGTGCATTCGCACAGAACTACCTAAGAAAACCCCCTTTATTTTCCATGATACCCGAAGCCGTATCATTAACACTCTGTGCTCGACACACGAGTACATCCCATAAGTCCCTTATTTGACATTAAGTCGAACACCTACCCATCTCATCCTATATTAGTTAATAACAGGCGTTTGCAAGTCTAAGGGTAGATTAGTTCTAATGAATCAAAACCATGGTGGGTGAAAATTACCTTTCGAAAGTTTGATTGCTTCAACTCTTCAGATATTGCCTCGACCAGAGCAGGGGAGAACTCGTGGCAGGAAAATTAGGGTTTAGGGGAAGGGACTGGTCGATCCTTAATATACTCCAAGGTTTAGATAGGATCAATGGCGAATTTGGATCGAGTCTCAAGGATTTGATCATAGCTCCAACATCCTGAGATTTAAATTCGAATAAGGCATTCGGCTGTACTGCGTTTGAAATAGCCCAATTTGCATTAAGCCCCCTCTTTAATTGGATTTTGCAAAACTCCCCTTTTCTTTATTTAATTTTTAGGACTAAAATATTTATATTTATATATATATATGACTTATTGTGTCAGCAATGATTAAGCAAAATTAATAATAACAAATTAAGTAAAAGGAGTCTTTGGGGCAGGGGTTCACAAACCTACCCTCCTTAAAACAATTTCGTCCTCAAAATTTAAAGTTAAAAGCGAAGGTGGAAAGATACCTCACTGCGCGAAAAGATAGGGGTAGCGTTCACGCATCACGTCTTCCCTCTCTCAAGTGGATTCGCCTGGGGAATGGTGCCTCCATGCGACACGCATCAATGGAATAGTCTAGCTGCGTAGCACTTTCTCTCGGCGATCCAAGATCTCCACGGGCTGCTCCTGATAGCTAAGGCTCGGTCCCACCTCAATCTCCGAGTGGTCTAGCACGTGACTGGGGTCTGCCACGTACAGTCTCAGCTGGGACACGTGGAATACGTTGTGCACTCCCTCTAATGCGGGTGGTAATGCCAAGCGGTATGCCACCTCCCCGATCTTCTCGAGGATGTCAAACGGCTCGATGTACCTCGGACTGAGCTTTCCGCCTCCTCCGAAACGTATCGTACCATGTGTCGGTGATATCTTCAAGAACACCATATCGCCAACCTAAATTTAAGCAAAAGGTCACGACCTATTCCTATTATGATTAGCAATTACAACTAAGGAGTACTATACATCAAACTCTAATTGTCTCCGGTAACTGTTGGCCCAGTGCTTCTGCCTGTCCTGAGCCACACGAAGTCGCTCCCTAATCAGCTTCACCTTCTCCGCAGCATCCACGATCATCTCGGGCCCCAATAGTGCTCTCTCACCCACGTCGTCCCAAGATAGTGGAGTACGACATCTCCGTCCATATAGGGCCTCAAAAGGGGACATCTCGATACTAACTTGGTAGTTGTTGTTGTAGGAGAACTCCACAAGGTGAAGGTGATCCTCCCACGAGCCACCAAAATATAGTACACACGTCCACAGCATATCCTCGAGCGTCTGAATGGTCCGCTCCGACTGCCCATCTGTCTGTGGATGGTAGGCTGTGCTGAACTTGAGCGATGTGCCCAAGCTAGCCTGTAGACTCCTCCAAAAGTGGGACGTGAATCAGCTATCGCGGTCGGAGACGATACTCACTGGAACGCCATCCAACCTGACGATCTGCTTCACATACAATTCTGCCAACCTCTCCGTGGATAGTCCCACTTTGAATGGTATAAAGTGGACCGATTTGGTCAACCTGTCAACGATGACCCAAATCGCATCCTTCCCGCCTGGCGATCATGGAAGACCGGAAACAAAATCTATAGGGATATGTTCCCACTTCCACTCGGAAATCGACAACGGCTGAAGTAAACCTCCGGGTATCTGCCTCTCCGCTTTGACCTGCTGACACACAAGGCATCTAGAAACGAAGCGTGCCATCTCATGCTTCATACCGTACCACCATACGTGGGCTCTCATATCCTTGTACATCTTGTTGGCTCCAGGATGCAAGGAATACTGAGAACAGTGTGCCTCCTGCATGACCTCCTCTCGCAGCTCTCCACTAGGTACACACAATCTCGTCCCGTGCCTCAACGAGCCATCCTCTGCAATGGTGAAGTCCTCCAACAAACCGGCCTGCGCCTGTGCTATGATACCCCTCAGCTGCTCGTCCTGGTGTTGTGCATCTCGTATCCTGTCCATCAATCCAGACCGAATCTGCATGCCCATCATCTGCATCTCGACTCCAGGAATGACGACCTCAATGCCTAAGCTCTCCAAGTCTGCTAACAAGTGTCGGTCTCTCGTCAAGAACATAGCCACTGGATACCGACTCAAGGCGTCCGCAACTACGTTCGCCTTCCCCGGATTATACTGCAACGAGATGTCGAAATCCTTCATCAATTCCAGCCATCTGCGTTGCCTCATATTCAGCTCCTTCTGCGTGAAAACGTACTTCAAGCTTTTGTGGTCCGTGAATATTTCCACACGCTCTCCGTACAAGTAGTGTTTTCACAATTTCGGGGCGAATATAACTGCCGCCAACTCTAGGTCGTGGGTGGGGTAATTCTTCTCATATGGTCGCAGATGTCTGGACGCATACGCTATCACCTTCTTGTTCTGCTCTAAAACACACCCCAAGCCCTTACCAGAAGCATCGCTATAGATAGAAAAACCGTCGGAACCGGATGGCAACGTCAATATGGGAGCCGTTGTCAGCCTCTTCTTCAGCTCGTCGAACGCAGCCTGGCAGTCCTATATCCATACGAACTCTACGTCCTTCCGAGTGAGCCTAGTCATCGGCTCTGCAATTCGAGCAAAGTCCTGTACGAACTTCCGGTAGTACCCCGCCAATCCCAAGAAGCTTCGAATCTCTGCCACAGAAGTCGGAGTAGTCCATGACTCGACGGCAGCAATCTTCTTCGGGTCAACGGATATACCATCTCCTGTCACCACATGCCCAAGGAATTCTACCTTGTCTAGGAAAAATTCGCATTTCGAAAGCTTTCCGTAGAGCAAGGTTATAAATGGCGGTAGGCGGGTGCGCGGCAGAGGGAGTCCGCCTACCGCCTAGGCCGCCTAGGCCGCCTAGGCGGTCGATACATTTTGAACATTTTTTACTATTTTACCACTGTTTTTGCACAATATGCATATTTTAAGGGTGTTCCATGCATAACTAAGTTGTTGAACGAAGATTTATAAAGTTTTAGTTTTGTAAAAGTGAACCATAGGCCCATAATGTTTTAAAAACCTTTTTGGCCAAAATATTTTGTAAAGTATTTCTCCGCCTAGGCGCCCGCCTAGGCTGCATGACCTCCGCCTATGCCGCCAACCTCCGTTGGCCGCCTACTCCACCGCCTACAGAAAAGCGGTGCAGAGAGGTATGTAGGAAACGACTTGGAGTATGCTTATTCTGCGAATCTAGCGCACATCAGATGAGAGAGTGTCCAACGGCGCAGATTCATGAGGCACAGGGGACAGCTCCTGCCCCGGGAGCACCGACGAGGCCCACGATACCCCAGCAGCAGAGGGGACCCCTGCCCACACAGCAGCAGCGCTTCGTCCAGCACCAACAGCAGGGCAGAACTTATGCCATGGCGGTCGAGGAGACACTAGCATCTCCCGATGTGATAGCAGGTTCTGCTCTCCTTGAGTCTTTTTCAGCTATTGCTTTATTCGATTCTGGGGCCAGTCACAGCTTCATATCTGTAGCTTTTATCTTTAGACATAATATTGTATCTGAGCCTTTAGACTGCACTTATAAAATCTCAACTGGCGGAGGCATCAACTTAGTGAAGGATGTTTGCGTCGGTCGCCGCATTACCATAGGAGGCCGGGAAATGCGCGCTAGTTTACTCATAATGCCACTCCCGAGTTTTGATATAGTGCTCGGCATGGATTGGTTGAGTAAACACTTCGCTAGCTTCGATTGTCATCGCGGATGTGTGGTGTTTAGTCCGCCGGGGGAGACCGTGTTCGAGTTCGCTATAGGAGCAGTAGAGCAGCTTAGCGACGTCATTTGTGGGACCGCCTACCGCTTAGGCGCCGCCTAGGCGGGCGCCATTTAGAACACTGCCGTAGAGTTTCTCCTTCCTGAGGGTCTCCAGCACGATCCTCAGATGCTCCTCGTGCTCCTTCGGCGACTTCGAATAAATCAGGATATCGTCGATGAAGACCACTACGAATTTATCAAGGTATGGATGGAATACCTTGTTCATTAAATTCATGAAGACTGCCGGGGCATTGGTCAACCCAAACGGCATCACCATAAATTCGTACTGGTCATACTTGGTCTGGAAGGCTGTCTTCGGGATATCTTCCTTCTTCACTTTTACTTGGTGATACCCCGACCTCAAGTCGATCTTCAAAAATACCCGTGCACCGCTCAATTGGTCGAAAAGATCGTCAATTCTTGGTAGCGGGTATTTGTTCTTGATCATCTTATTATTCAAGGTCTGGTAGTCGATACACATATGCACGGTCCCGTCCTTCTTCGGCACGAACAATACCGGTGCACCCCAAGGCGACGAACTCGATCTAATGAATCCTTTCTCCAGTAGCTCGTCGATCTGCTTCTTCAATTCCACGGCTTCTTTGTTGTTGATCCTGTAAACTCGCTGTGACTCTGGCTCCGCGCCGGGCACAAGATCAATGGAGAACTCGACATCTCAGTCTGGCGGCAGTCCGGGCAGCTCCTCAGAAAAAACGTCGAGAAACTCCGCAATGATGGGATGAGGTAGTTCCTTCTCTGCTACCATGGTCCCACAAATGGCGTCGCTAAGCTGCTCTACTGCTCCTATAGCGAACTCGAACACGGTCTCCCCCGGCGGACTAAACACCACACATCCGCGATGACAATCGAAGCTAGCGAAGTGTTTACTCAACCAATCCATGCCGAGCACTATATCAAAACTCGGGAGTGGCATTATGAGTAAACTAGCGCGCATTTCCCGGCCTCCTATGGTAATGCGGCCACCGACGCAAACATCCTTCACTAAGATGATGCCTCCGCCAGTTGAGATTTTATAAGTGCAGTCTAAAGGCTCAGATACAATATTATGTCTAAAGATAAAAGCTGCAGATATGAAGCTGTGACTGGCCCCAGAATCGAATAAAGCAATAGCTGAAAAAGACTCAAGGAAAACAGAACCTGCTATCACATCAGGAGATGATAGTGTCTCCTCAACAGCCATGGCATAAGCTCTGCCCTGCTGTTGGTGCTGGACGAAGCGCTGCTACTGTGTGGGCAGGGGTCCCCTCTGCTGTTGGGGTATCGTGGGCCTCGTCGGTGCTCCCGGGGCAGGAGTTGTCCCCTGTGCCGCATGAATCCGCGCCGCTGGACACTCTCTCATCTGATGTGCGCTAGATCCGCAGAATAAGCATACTCCAAGCCGTTTCCTGCATACCTTCCATGAATGTCCCGGCTTCTTGCAGTAGTTGCAAGATCTAGATGGCTGCCTCTGCTGAAAAGTAGGGGCTCTATCTGGAGGCTGATACTGCTGCTGCTGCTGAGTGCGGGGCTGTGGTTGATGCAGCTGTGTCGCGGCCTTCCCTGGAGCATTGGACCGCTTCGTCGATCCTGACTGGACGTTGCCCCCTCCGTATGCATCTCTATCTCTCTTCTGCTTGCGCGTCATCTCTTTCTCTACGTCCTGCGCAACCTTCAAGATCCTCTCGTATGTGGTGGCTTAACTGGTGGCGATGGCTATGCGAATCTCATGTGATAGCCCCTTTCTGAATTTCTTGGCCTTGGCTGCAGGGGTCAAGGCATCTGCGAAGCGACTTAGACGGGAGAACTCGGCGGAGTACTCGTCGATGGAGAGGTTGCCCTGCTCCAAGCTCTCGAACTCGTTTTCTAGCTCTTCTCTGGCCGCGTAGGGGTAGAAGGTTGGAGCAGGGCAACCTCTCCATCGACGAGTACTCCACCGAGTTCTCCCGCCTCAGTCGCTTCGCAGATGCCTTGACCCCTGCAGCCAAGGCCAAGAAGTTCAGAAATGGACTATCACATGAGATTCGCATAGCCATCACCACCAGCCAAGCCACCACATACGAGAGTATCTTGAAGGTTGCGCAGGACGTAGAGAAAGAGATGAAGCGCAAGCAGAAGAGAGATAGAGATGCATACGAAGGGGGCAACGTCCAGTCAGGATCGGCGAAGCGGTCCAATGCTCCAGGAAAAGCCGCGACACAGCTGCATCAACCACAGCCCTGCACTCAGCAGCAGCAGCAGCAGTATCAGCCTCCAGATAGAGCTCCTACTTTTCAGCAGAACCAGCAGAGGCAGCCACCTAGACCTTGCAACTACTGCAAGAAGCCGGGACATTCATGGGAGGTATGTAGGAAACGACTTGGAGTATGCTTATTCTGCGAATCTAGCGCACATCAGATGAGAGAGTGTCCAACGGCGCAGATTCATGAGGCACAGGGGACAGCTCCTGCCCCGGGAGCACCGACGAGGCCCACGATACCCCAGCAGCAGAGGGGACCCCTGCCCACACAGCAGCAGCGCTTCGTCCAGCACCAACAGCAGGGCAGAGCTTATGCCATGGCGGTCGAGGAGACACTAGCATCTCCCGATGTGATAGCAGGTTCTGCTCTCCTTGAGTCTTTTTCAGCTATTGCTTTATTCGATTCTGGGGCCAGTCACAGCTTCATATCTGTAGCTTTTATCTTTAGACATAATATTGTATCTGAGCCTTTAGACTGCACTTATAAAATCTCAACTGGCGGAGGCATCAACTTAGTGAAGGATGTTTGCGTCGGTCGCCGCATTACCATAGGAGGCCGGAAAATGCGTGCTAGTTTACTCATAATGCCACTCCCGAGTTTTGATATAGTGCTCGGCATGGATTGGTTGAGTAAACACTTCGCTAGAATCGATTGTCACCGCGGATGTGTGGTGTTTAGTCCGCCGGGGGAGACCGTGTTCGAGTTTGCTAGAGGAGCAGTATAGCAGCTTAGCGACGTCATTTGTGGGACCATGGTAACAGAGAAGGAACTACCTCATCCCATCATTGCGGAGTTTCTCGACGTTTTTCCTGAGGAGCTGCCGGGACTGCCGCCAGACAAAGATGTCGAGTTCTCCATTGATCTTGTGCCCGGCGCGGAGCCACAGTCACAGCGAGTTTACAGGATCAACAACAAAGAAGCCATGGAATTGAAGAAGTAGATCGACGAGCTACTGGAGAAAGGATTCATTAGATCGAGTTCGTCGCCTTGGGGTGCACCGGTGTTGTTCGTGCCGAAGGACGGGACCGTGCATATGTGTATCTACTACCGGACCTTGAATAATAAGACGATCAAGAACAAATACCAGCTACCAAGAATTGACGATCTTTTTGACCAATTGAGCGGTGCACGAGTATTTTCGAAGATCGACTTGAGGTCGGGGTATCACCAAGTAAATGTGAAGAAGGAAGATATCCCGAAGACATTTCGGACCAAGTACGGCCAGTACGAATTTATGGTGATGCCGTTTGGGTTGACCAATGCCCCAGCAGTTTTCATGAATTTAATAAAAAAGGGATTCCATCCATACCTTGATAAATTCATAGTGGTCTTCATCGACGATATCCTCATTTATTCGAAGTCGTCGGAGGAGCACGAGGAGCATCTGAGGATCGTGCTGGAGACCCTCAGGAAGGAGAAACTCTACGGGAAGCTTTCGAAGTGCGAGTTTTTCCTAGACAAGGTAGAATTCCTTGGACATGTGGTGACAGGAGATGGTATATCCGTTGACCCGAAGAAGATTGCTGCCGTCGAGTCATGGACTACTCCGACTTCTGTGGCAGAGATTCGAAGCTTCTTGGGATTGGCGGGGTACTACCGGAAGTTCGTGCAGGACTTTGCTCGAATTGCAGAGCCGATGACTAGGCTCACTCGGAAGGACGTAGAGTTCGTATGGACAGAGGACTGCCAGGCTGCGTTCGACGAGCTGAAGAAGAGGCTGACAACGGCTCACATATTGACGTTGCCATCCGGTTCCGACGGTTTTTCTATCTATAGCGATGCTTCTGGTAAGGCTTGGGGTGTGTTTTAGAGCAGAACAAGAAGGTGATAGCGTATGCATCCAGACAACTGCGACCACATGAGAAGAATTACCCCACCCACGACCTAGAGTTGGTAGCAGTTATATTCGCCCTGAAGTTGTGGAAACACTACTTATACGGAGAGCATGTGAAAATATTCACTGACCACAAAAGCTTGAAGTACGTTTTCACACAGAAGGAGCTGAATATGAGGCAACGCAGATGGCTGGAATTGATGAAGGATTTCGACATCTCGTTGCGGTACCATCCGGGGAAGGCGAACGTAGTTGCGAACGTCTTGAGTCGATATCCAGTGGCTATGTTCTTGACGAGAGACCGGCACTTGTTAGCAGACTTGGAGAGCTTAGGCATTGAGGTCGTCATTCCTGGAGTCGAGATGCAGATGATGGGCATGCAGATTCAGTTTGGATTAATGGACAGGATACGAGAGGCACAGCACCAGGACGAGCAGCTGAGGGGTATCATAGCACAGGCGCAGACCGGTTTGTTGGAGGACTTCACCATTGCAGAGGATGGCTCGTTGAGGCACGGGACGAGATTGTGTGTACCTAGTGGAGAGCTGCGAGAGGAGGTCATGTAGGAGGCACACCGTTCTCAGTATTCCTTGCATCCTGGAGCCAACAAGATGTACAAGGATATGAGAGCCTACGTATGGTGGTACGGTATGAAGCGTGAGGTGGCACGCTTCGTTTCTAGATGCCTTGTGTGTCAGCAGGTCAAAGCGGAGAGGCAGAGACCCGGAGGTTTACTTCAGCCGTTGCCGATTCCCGAGTGGAATGGGAACATATCACTATGGATTTTGTTTCCGGTCTTCCACGATCGCCAGACGGGAAGGCTGCGATTTGGGTCATCGTTGACAGGTTGACCAAATCGGCCCACTTTATACCATTCAAAGTGGGACTATCCACGGAGAGGTTGACAGAATTGTATGTGAAGCAGATCGTCAGGTTGCATGGCGTTCCAGTGAGTATCGTCTCCGACCGCGATAGCAGATTCACGTCCTACTTTTGGAGGAGTCTGCAGGCTAGCTTGGGCACATCGCTCAAGTTCAGCACAGCCTACCACCCACAGACATATGGGCAGTCAGAGCGGACCATTCAGACGCTCGAGGATATGCTGCGAACGTGTGTACTAGATTTTGGTAGCTCGTGGGAGGATCACCATCACCTTGTGGAATTCTCCTACAACAACAGCTACCAAGCTAGTATCGAGATGTCCCCTTTCGAGGCCCTATATGGACGGAGATGTCGTACCCCACTATCTTGGGACGACGTGGGTGAGAGAGCATTATTGGGGCCCGATATGATCGTAGATGCTGCGGAGAAGGTGAAGCTGATTAGGGAGCAACTTCGTGTGGCTCAGGACAGGCAGAAGCATTGGGCCGACAGTCACCGGAGACCATTAGAGTTTGAGGTATAGTACTCCTTAGTTGTAATTGTTAATCATGATAGGAATAGGTCGTGACCTTTTGCTTAAATAAAGGTTGGCGATATGGTGTTCTTGAAGATATCACCGACACGTGGTACGATACGTTTCGGAGGAGGCGGGAAGCTCAGTCCGAGGTACATCGGACCGTTTGACATCCTCGAGAAGATCGAGGAGGTGGCATACCGCTTGGCATTACCACCCGCATTAGAGGGAGTGCACAACGTATTCTACGTGTCCCAGCTGAGACGGTATGTGGCAGACCCCAGTCACGTGCTAGACCACTCGAAGATTGAGGTGGGACCGAGCCTTGGCTACCAGGAGCAGCCCGTGGAGATCTTGGATCGCCGAGAGAAAGTGTTACGCAACCAGACTATTCCATTGGTGCGTGTCGCATGGAGGCACCATTCCCCAAGCGAATCTACTTGGGAGAGGGAAGACGAGATGCGTGAACGCTACCCCTATCTTTTCGCGCAGTGAGGTATCTTTCCACCTTCGCTTTTAACTTTAAATTTCGAGGACAAAATTGTTTTAAGGAGGGTAGGTTGGTGAACCCCTGCCCAAAGACTCCTTTTACTTAATTTGTTATTATTAATTTTGCTTAATCATTGCTGACACAATAAGTCATATATATATATATATATATATATATATATATATATATATATATATTAGTCCTAAAAATTAAATAAAGAAAAGGGGAGTTTTGCAAAATCCAATTAAAGAGGGGGCTTAATGCAAATTGGGCTATTTCAAATGCAGTACAGCCGAATGCCTTATTCGAATTTAAATCTCAGGATGTTGGAGCTATGATCAAATCCTTGAGACTCAATCCAAATTCGCCATTGATCCTATCTAAACCTTGGAGTATATTAAGGATCGACCAGTCCCTTCCCCTAAACCCTAATTTTCCTGCCACGAGTTCTCCCCTGCTCTGGTCGAGGCAATACCTGAAGAGTTGAAGCAATCAAACTTTCGACACGTAATTTTCACCCACCATGGTTTTGATTCATTAGAACTAATCTACCCTTAGACTTGCAAACGCCTGTTATTAACTAATATAGGATGAGATGGGTAGGTGTTCGACTTAATGTCAAATAAGGGACTTATGGGATGTACTCGTGTGTCGAGCACAGAGTGTTAATGATACGGCTTCGGGTATCATGGAAAATAAAGGGGGTTTTCTTAGGTAGTTCTGTGCAAATGCACAGGGGGTCGGGTTGCTTATACCAGATTGCACTACGTATCAGATTTTACTTTGTGACAGTTTGCACAGGGTATCAGGTCACACTTAGAAGTAGCTTGCAACGAAGTATCAATCTCCATATCAGCTAACACATGATACATCAGCTGCATATCCTGTTTTAGGTTGCCATGAGGGTTCAGCCTATATACTTATACATTAATTCCATACCATACGAGCATTAATAGGAACAAGGGGTTTTAGTTGTGTACCAATATGTGGGTGTGTCTATAAAGCCAGAGCCTTGACTCAAGGAATACCTATAGGCGTGGGGTTAGGCAGTATCTATAGGAAGAATACATGTGAAGGTACTAGTTACCTATCATGTGTCAATTGACACAGGAAGGATCAGTCATGTTCATAGAGATCAAATTGTATTAGGTTTCAAACATGTGTGTATTTGCAGATGGAGGTAGGCTTTGTCCAACAGAGAGGAAAGTAGTCCATGTACCCATGTTCAGTAAGGGGGTATCAACAGGGACAGTCTGGCATCAAGGTGTATACTTGGTATCATATTTTGGTACTGGATATCATCCTTGACCCTTAGTAACATATATGATACTTGATATCATGTTCAACATATGGTACCATACTGATACCTTAATATCAAGTGTAACATCCATGTACCTGATTGATAGCTAGTATCATTTCGACCTTAGTATCAGAGCTAGGTCTGGGCCTCTATTTCCTGATGGCTACAGGCTAGGGGCAGCAGGGTTTTGTTGAGGATAGCAGCTACTGGGCTTTGTCTCTCAGATGTAGATAAGGTATCCTGAGAACAAGTTGGCCAGGGCACACACATATATTAAGTTACATTGGTATTAAGTTGTGTATATCACATACTAGTTGCTCATGGGATGTCAGTACTAAGGGGTAGCAGTACAGAGTAAAGCCCAGGGAACAAGGGTACATCAAGTCCTCATCCCTCATAAACCTTCCTTGAATTTATTCCTTAGACATAGATAGGTAGACTGTCCTTTGTGTCCAACTGATACTTAATAGCCTAGGTAGGTTGGTATCAGCCTACATTAAACCCATGTTCAGTCATGGTTTGCTACAGGTCCAGACCATTGCACATGCAGTCTCCAATTTCCTCTGTCCTGCACCTGTAAGTGCAGTCCATTTGGGGATGTAACAGTCCATACTAAGTCCAGACTCCATTGCATAGATGTACACCCTTCCATTGTTCAGATTGATACCTGAACATGAAGGTACAGTCGAGCCACACACTGAAACACACCATCCCATGTATTCTCTGATGATGAGTATTAATCCACACATATAGTCCTTGCATGCCCACAAACAGTTCAGTCATTGCCTCAGGTTTAATCCCAGTCCAAACATCTATGTTTTAGTTCTTTTGATTAGTCTAGGGTGTATCTAATAGATCCTGTCCACTACTTGCATTCCCATTAGTCATTGCATCATATTCACACTGTCCTGCATCCTCACCCACAGGCAATGCCTCGGTACTTTAGAGTATACTGCACTCATTTGCAATACTGTGCCACAGAACACTTGCACACATTGCATTGGTTTTCACTACACTATAGCCTTAGCAAATCCTACATCTGTACATCCAGGGGGATGATGTAAACTGCAGGACAACAGAGTGTGGGTAGATGTGCAGTATGTTGTTGGTATCAAAACCTTCAAGGGTTTGTAGGCTGGTGCGTATAGCCCTAGGGGTACTGCTTGGGCAACAGAATAGGTATGGAGCATAGGCCAGGGAAGAGCATAACATTAGATATGGCCACTCTATGGCAACTAGAATAACAGCATGTAAGCATGGCCTGAAGGTAGGCGTTAACCTCCAGTTTAAGCCTAACATTGAATGTCTATATCTTTCCCTATGTATCAGTGGACATATCGGGTAAGGGGTAGGTTCCTAGCAGTGTACCATGGGGTAGTGTTTTGGGTAACTGAGAGAGGTGATTAGTTGAGGCTCAAGCAGTGTACATGTATGTGTAGTACAAGGAACAAGCAGGACAGCAGCCTACAAGAGGGTATCTTATATTTGTGTGTGACTCGAGTGTCTGGAGGGAGGCATATGTTCATGTGTCAGCCCATTTACAGTACTGTCTAAACCATACCCTATTTTAGTTGGCATTGCCCTGTTTCAGCCCCTGGTATCAGTATTTCCATTTATGTTCGATTCCCATGTTGGACCTACACCATTATCTGCATATCCAACCCTGAACTTCATGTTCAGTCCAGGTTTTAATCATGGCACTAGTGCCATTTCTTTTCATTTAGTATATCAGCCCATTTAGTCATGTATCATGAGGGGAATATCCATAATCCCTTTGAGAATAGTTTACAGTCCCATTTTAGTCTTGAATAGGTGAGGTAATGTTCAGTCATAGTATATGAGTCTGTCCTCATTTTGATATAAAATATGTTATAAGAAATTAGGAGAGCTTCCTCACAGATGAGCTAATGAACCTAGTAGTGAATGAACACTATAGCAATGCACCAATGAAAGGGTATCTTACCAAACCACTAATAACCAGCCCTTACAAGTAGGTAACAGTTACCCTTAGAAAACCACAAATCATGTAGGAAACTTGCAATATCTAAAAGATAGACTTATTTCCTAAACTCATGTATTAATTTATATCAAATCATAATATAGGTTTTGTGGACTCGGAATCAGTGCTCGACTCATACCCGCAGCTCAGGACCACATGCAAGTGCATATACTGATCGTTACCGTTTCTGATAGTTTTCTCTACCTGTTATTCATGTCTTGTTGCTTGTTGACACAAACGTCACACGAGGATTAGTACCATGGATATTATTGTACAACTTGATTTATATCTTATGTTTACCCCACTTGCAATTGATTCCATGAGTATTAACTGGGCGGAAAAATATCTTAGTAGACGTGTGAACAATCCATTCTATCACATATGTCTATTCTTGAATAATAGCAGCTGCACACGACACATACAGGGTACCGGATTTACCCCTTAGCCGTTCACACATCGAAACTGATATTTCAATGCACATAGATAGTTAAAATTCCAATTTATTTCATTTCGTTCTTCATACCTGCCATGTTACCATAGTTACATATTGCTTCTTGGTAGCTATTTCTCGAGTTACATATTCTTCACATCATGATGCTAGTTACTTTCTAGTTTCATTCTCATATGTTATATACATGTTTAGTGATTCTATTGTGACTCGGATAGCTGTCATATGTGTACTTGTTTCATTCCTGACTGGAAAATCAACATTTTAGGTGATGAGTTAGAGGAGTTTTGTACCACTTACTATGAGCAGACTGAGGACCCTGATCTGAGCATGCAGGAGGACTTGGATGCGGGGCTACCCTCCGCAGGAGACATTTAGCTAGATATTATTCTATAGAGCACGAGTTGCCTCCAGAAACTCTTTTATTTATTGTACTTCATCTTCATTTTGTGGATTATGAGAGTTGAGTAGTGGACATCCATCTTAGCACATTTTGTTCTTTTGAGATTATTTTATCTATCACATTTTGATCTCTATCTTGGAGATTATTCAGATCAGTTATTATCTTCACTCTCACTACAGTTATTTGTGTATATCTTGCCGTTGTGGATTGGTCTGTGGATTTTGGTTGTGTTATGGAAATCTATAAACTGCATGGTTGTATTTGATAAAATGTGGAGATGACTAGACAGCGTTCTACCGCCGATACTGCAGTGTAGGCTGGACGTACCCACGGTTCGTACCCAAATATTGGGTGCGGGTCGTGACACGGGACAGGAGAAAAAAATAAGAGGTGTTAGGCCCACAGCTCAGGGGGAGATACGTACAGCAGGCGAGAGAAGCAACTTGCAGGACCAGTTCCTACAGTGCCAGTGCTAAGTCCCTTGCCTGAGTCCGTCTTGACTCCTGAGAGATCACCTAAGGAATATCAAAGGAAACAATACATTTTAGTTGAAGTATGATGGAACTAATGGACAAAAGACTGACTGGAAAAGAAGGAGCATGCAAAACATTAGATAATTTTACCGAACCCGTACAATTTACAGTACCCTTACCGACCACTGGCTGGAATGTCCCATTAGTTGTTTGAATGTTGTCTGTCGATGGTAGGTGAGTGTAGGAGGAGAACTCACTAGCCTTCCCCGTCACGTGTCGAGATGCTCCCGAGTCAATTATCCAGTCTGACGGTCGAAGGGAATACATAGATGCAAGAGCAAGTGGATCGTTAGTACCTTCAGATGGATGGGCATACATGGCAGAGAATGAGGTAGAAGCTTCCTCGCTTCCCTCGTTTGACGCCCTCTGCTTCCTTCTGAGTGATTCCAGCATGTCCATCAGTGCCTGGTCCTCCTCAGTAAAAGTACCACCAACTCCTTCATTGTCTTCTGCTACCAGTAGGTTTGCTTGATAGCCTCCTCGACCACCTCGTCGACCTCCACGACCACGGCCTCGTCCTCCGAAGGTTCCCCGTCCACCGAATTGCCCGCGTCCACCGTCTGAATCTCCCTCCTTATGTGGTTTGGTGCAAGCATGCCGATGATGGCCCATCTCCCCGCAGTTGTAGCACTGCGGATTGTGCTGCCAATACTCCCCTTTCGGACCTGTGTCGCCCAAACTGGTGGCCACTAGTGCTAACTTCTCTTCAGGAGGGCCACTTGTTCCTGCTTGCAGTTCGATACGTGTTTCTTCCTGGATCATTGCCGAGATAGCCTTCTCAAGGGTAGGGATCTTCGGTTGGGCTAGAAGTAGGGTTGTCCTCTAAGCAAATGCTGCAGTCAGTCCTTTAAGGAACTTCATTGTCCTCTCCTGCAGACATACATGTCTCTTCTTGCACTTCGGGTCCCCACAGTTTGTCCGATCTGAGGAGTGATCGTAATCCAACCACAGTCGCTCCAGCTCTGTGGCGTATTCTTGCACCATCTTCTCTCCTTGAACGGTGTCATCAATCTTCTCCTTGATCTGGAAAACTCGTAAGTTGTTCCCCACGCCATCGTATGTCCTCCTCAACTTCTCCATACGTCCTTCACCATCTCAATGTCGTCTACTGTGGCGGCAATAGACTGGACTAAGGAGTTGAGAAGCCAAATATAGATCACCATATAAGTGGACTTCCACTCGTCGCATCCCGTCGAGCCCTCGTCCGGCTCTGTCTTCTCGGTCGACAGGAACCCCTCTAGGTTCTTTCCTGCGAGAATTCTTCTCACCCGCCGTGACCAACTCAGATAGGTGGTTGGTCCATCCAGCTTCTGATCGATGGAGGGAAGCTCCAACTTCGACGACGTTCGTGTCGTGCTCTCACCAGCCGACATCTTCATCAACTTCATCAACGTCGCAACCTCTGCAGGATCCAGCTTCTTGATGATCTCCTCCATCGATGCTTCTCCTCTCCGATCACGTCACGTCCGCTCCACGACTTATGCTCGTCTTCGTCGTCCGCTCCTAGATCCAAACATGTCTGTTTTTATCAGATCTAGGCATCGGTGTTCTCTTTCGGAATGATCCGAACCACGACAACAATGGCGTCGTTGCGTGCGGGAGGGGACGCGCGCACGTGCCACGACAGCGGCGACCGCAGCAGCGGCAGCAATAGCGGCAGGAAAAAGGGGAGGGTGGGGCTGCTGTGCGAAGGTGGGGGGGCGTCTGCTGTGGAAGAGGGGAAAGAGGATGGGGGAAGGTTTGGCGGCGGCTAGGGTTAGGGTTTGTGGAAAGGTGGCTCTGATACCATGTTGAAATAGTTATATTTTATTGATAATCTCTTGGCTATTTATAGCCTTACAACCTCCTCATTACATTAACTCTCTATAGGAATATCCTATGACATATTCCAACATACCAAATATACTAATAGGATATTCCAACGCATATTCCAACATACTAAAGATACCAATAGGATATTCCAACAAAGCTAAACATAAGAATTAAAAGTATACTTTTGTGACCAGATGTCAATCTCACATCAGCCCTCTATGCTGGTGTAGGACTCCTAGACGATAAGATAGCCATGAGACAGAAGTCCTTGCCGGAAGCAAAAATAAAGGGATGTAGATAAATGGAAAGATGATAGAAAGAGAGAACAAAAATATCAACGATACATGATTCCAATATGTATGGTCTATGAATCACCTCATAAAAAGCAGTGTGATAAAGCATTAATATTTGATGAAAATAATAATAATAAAGAGCCTCGGGTTAAATAGAGCTAGCAAGTAGCAACTAATTGTCTGATAGGTAGACCAACTTTCCTGCTCATGTAGTTTAAGGTCTTGCAAGCAGGGAACACTCTCCAACTTCCCTAGACTAGGAGACCGAGATAATATAGATGAAAAACTTAAATTATAGAATTTACTATAGGTAATTAAATTCACCTGCATGGTACATTAGCCAAAGAGCACAATGGAATGTCATTCTCAACATACTAGACAAATTGTTCTGTTTTCTTAAAAAGGTTCCCTCTATTACACTTTAAACCAGATGAAGTCCTACATCTTTCATTCATCTTATGATTTAAGCCGTCTCCTTCCTAAGTGGTTTGGCCTGGTTTGGTATTGCTGCTGCTTTTCGAAAAGAAGCAGAAGCAGTCGTTACCAAACAATTTGTGCTGCTGCTTTTTATAAATAATAGGCAAAATGAGCAGTGCCAATCACAGCACTTGTGTAAAGGAACCCATTCTCTATAAAAACAACAATAGAATATAGATAGAATTGAACTTCTAACAAAAAGATCCAGAAATATAAATATCTGTAGAGAAATGAGAGAAGGTCTATATTGATTTGAATTCTGACTAAAGGGTTTCATACTTGCCTGACCAAACTCCTCTCCCAATTCCATTCGCTATAACATCCTTTTTCTCCTATTATCAACCCATCTGAAAAAAGTTGCTCCTTTAATTTTCTCATAGAATGACCTCCTTACATTACCCTTCCTACTGTTCCATAACTTGAGATATCAATTACCAGCGTTCCTGAACCTAAAACTCTTCCACTTGGCCAGATAGTTGTACTAATTATTGAAGAATCAAATGTATGATCCATACTAGAAACTCTCGGATAGGGTAATTGACCAAAGACTAAGATTGAAACAAAAATCCCATTGAATCAATTTAGTTTTATGCTCGGAGATCTACTATGAAAGTAGATCTCATATGAAATTCATTTACTTACTCAGAAGATTAATGGAATTTTTTAGAGAGAATAAGAGGGATCTACTTACGGTTTTATTGACTTCGAAAAGGCCTACGATAGAGTACCTAGTTTTGAAGAAGAAGAAAAGTCTTCAATAGCTCTATTGAGATCATAAGATTTTTTTTAATTTTTTTTAGAGATCATAAGAATATATAATCATGGTGTTATTACTAAGTTGTGGATCAATGAAGGGGACACCGCACCATTTTACATCACCGTTGGTTTACATGAATCATAAGTCCTTACCTATTAGCATTAGTTATGGATGAAACTACTAGACATATTGAAGAAGTTTTGTGGTGTATCCTTTGTTGATATTGTACTAGTTGATAAGACTAAATGACGCGAACATTACAAGGGCCCGGATCGGAATTCCGGTCAGATCAATCGAAATTCCGAGTATGGTCTCAAATTGTGCACCACCTGGTGCTCGAAAAATTGATATTTCAGTTGGCCAAACCGAAATACCGGTTCAAGGCGGTTGAGCATATTTTAGGCCAATTTTGGATGGATCTTTTGGCTTATATTTAGTATTTATTTTTTCTAATTTGTTTACGAGTCTTGCTTAGGGTTTTTTTCTTATAAATAGATTTTATATGTAGAAGACAATAAACAAGTTCATCATTATTATTTTAAGTTATAAATAATAGTTTTCGCTTTTAATTCTCAGTCGTGGGAATTGAGGTGCCAACCCTCGTATTTTTGGTCGTTGGTTTCAACAATCAATGTTGTCGCACTGTGTCAAGTTGTATCATAGCCTCAACATGTCGCAAGACACATCTAAAACCAACAACGACGATAACAACCAACTTCTCCCTCATAAAGTGACGGGGGGTTGAAGGTCTCTTTGTGGCGGTCCGTCTTATCAAAGTTTCTATGCGGGAACTGACCCTACAAGTCCGGCGAGTTGAGCAGGTAGTAGGCAATCAAGAACCGTTGAGGCGACCGATTTGAATCCAAAAATGGCGTGACAGGTGAGTAACATCCACAACCTTTTGGAAGATGGTCAAGTACCGGTGCGAGAGAATTATCCACGGAAGGCTCGAACAAAAAGAAGTTTGATGATCTCGCTAGTCATAATATTGATGACGGTGGTGGTTGGATATGTTGCATGATTAACGAGAATACGATGGTCAGTCCGACATAGCGGCTACAGGAGGAACGATTTTTGCCACGACAGAGATTGGTTAGACAACAGCTATGCTTATTAACGTGACAGTCGTAGGGAATGTCTATTTAGGAGAGGAGATGATTTCATGTTGAAGATCGATATTCTGAATTCCAATCTTTCATAGCGATTTCAGCATCAAGGAGTTCATAGATTGGTTGCCGGAGGTTAATCGATTATTCGACTACATGGAGATTCCGACGGACAAGAAGAAGTTGGTGGCATGCCAACTAAAGTCAGAAGCATCGACTTGGTGGGATAGACTACATGATGAGCATAGACGAGAAGCAAAAAAGACGCATCACCTCATGGAAAAAGATGCAGAAGAAGCTAAATGCGCGCTTCCTTCCTGACGATTAGGAGATAATTTCATGTTAAGTTTGCTAGGAATATATTTAGAATTCCGAATTCAAAGGATGATATTCTGAATTCCGTTCTTTCCTTTTTTGTATTTGAGTTAAGTTTGCTAGGAATATATTTAGAATTAGGATTAGGTTTTTTTTTTCTTCTTCTTCAAGTTTTGTAAAGCCTATATAATGACTTCTTGTACTACTTCTTTGATGTCTAATTTTATTACTATTTTCAATAGAGAATTGTTCTCTTTTTAGTGGATTCCAGTAAGAATTACTCTCTTTTTGGTGGATTTTTGTCATGTCCTACTCCCAGACAACAGCGAACCGAGTACGTAACGAATATCCCAGGCTACGCGACCTACGAGTACACCAGTTCTTGCGTTCGCGATTGACACTGTAAGGTTAGAATAGGTTTACTTGGGTTCATTGTTGCGAGAAATGATTAATATCTTTGAGGAAAGGCATTCTAAAATATAAATATATATTTTCAATCTTCTACCCCAACTACAAGAAACTAATCCAAAGCATATGCATACACTTATATACCTTAACTCATATAAAGTAGAAGGTCAACATCCAGCATACTCATCTTCATTTCCAAAATCTTGTTCTTGTTCTCCAACTACAATGTATGGTAGTAGCTTTCTCAGATTTAGCTCTCAAATCTAGTGAACAAATATTAGGTCGTCAAACGACATGCAAGTCCAAGTCAAAGGAGGCTCAATTGCTTTCGTGGTACCCCAAGTTATACCTAATTAACAAAACGGTACGTAATTTATTATTGCTAATGCTTACTTAGTAGTAACACAACTTCTAATTAAGGTGTTTCACGGTCCCTGTTGCCAATTTCCGTCAATTGGCTAACGGAAATAGGCTCAATTACTTCGGTGGTACTCCAAGTTATACCCTATTAACTCCATATTATAATTAATATTAATTTATAATTAATATACCATATTAATTTATTATACCATAAAATTAATATACCATATTATAATAATTATTATAATTAATATATAAATTAATACTAATATTAATTATTATATTTTCAAGTTAATATTAATATTAATATTAAGTATTAATATTAATATTAATATTAATATTAATTTATAATATGGTATATTATTATGATATGGTATATTAATTATTATAATATGGTATATTAATTAATTAATTTATATATTAATTATCCAAGTTATACCATATTAATTTATATTAATTCCAAGTTATAATTAATAATTAATATTAATATTATAATTAATATTAATATACCATATTATAATTAATTTAAGTTATAATTAAATTATAATTTAATTAATTAATTATAATATGGTATATTTTTATTATAATTTAATTAATTATTAAATTAATTTATAAATATACCATATTATAATTTAATTAATTAATTATAATATGGTATATTTTCCTCGTTATAATTTAATTAATTATTAAATTAATATACCATATTATACCCTATTAGTTATAACTTAAAAAATATTCCCCAAATTTTACAACAGTGCACATAATATAAATTAATATTAATTTGGAATTAATTATAAAAAAATTTAATTTAATAATCAATTATTATAATTAATTTATATTACTTTTATAATTAATTTTTTTTGTAATTAATTATTATACCATATTACTATGGTATATTTAAATTAATTATTATAAATTAATATTACAAAAAAATTGTTTAAAATTATTATAAGTTATTTCCTCTACACGTATTATAAATTATTATAAATTAATTATTACAAAAAATTAGGTACTTTATTGTTAATAGGGTATAACTTGGAGTACCACCGAAGTAATTGAGCCTATTTCCGTTAGCCAATTGACGGAAATTGGCAACAGGGACCGTGAAACACCTTAATTAGAAGTTGTGTTACTACTAAGTAAGCAATAATAAATTAGGTACCGTTTTGTTAATTAGGTATAACTTGGGGTACCACGAAAGCAATTGAGCCGTCAAAGGACGATGAAATAAAATGAAATAGATAGAATCGATCAAAAAAGTAGACGTAGAAATGATATTAGAGTATGAAATTTGTATTGTTAACTTGGTGTCGAACTCTAATTTCTATTTGCGAGTCTTAACACTCCAAGGTACATCTCAATAAAAATAAAACCATCCTAACTATCAAAGTAAGCAAATTCTAACACTTCATTCATAAAACTCACAAGCGCACATTTAATTCACAAACAATTACTTAGCAACAATCAAACCACAACAAAGGACTCTTCTACATGAAATATAGTTGGAGAACATTATGGATCACACATTTGGCTATTTTCTCAGCAATAATCCTATTTTTGGGGGATCGGATTGTTGCTATGGATCACACATTAGGCTGGCCCCGCATAGGCTGTGAACAAAATAGATGAATTAATTTAGTTAACCTTAATCGATGCTCGATCAAGTTAAGGATCTTAATTGATACATGATCGACTTAAGAACATTAATCACATATAAGATCGAGTAAGGACTGCAGCAAGTTCAGCAAAGAAAAGTGAGTTAAGTCTCACACCCTCTTTTTCAAGGATTTACGAAAAGGTAGTGTTGATCAGCTTTAGTTGGTTAATTATATTGCAAAGATTTCATCCAATGTGACCATAATGTTCTCCCCCTCCCTATGGTACATACCTAACAATAACAAACAATCAATCGACAGAGCTAAACAATTATTATCTTGAGATAGGAATTTCAAAGTATGAGTTTCGATCTGACTGTGATACAATCACGTCACAATTCAGAGTGTGTTTCGATCATGTGCGCTAAGTCACAATGCGGTATAAAAACACCATACTAAGGAATATACATCGCAACGAATTATCATGCATATTGAATAATCCTGGCTTGAGAATTTAGTTCCATTGCATATCTGTGTCCGTGTCTATTCGCCTTATGAAGACTAAGCTTCAACCACTACAAATTTTGAGTTATCGCGTCTCTAATTCTAGTATAATTTCGGTTTTGAACACATGACTAACTTAGGATTTTTTTAACGCTAGAAATTTTTGGATTCAAAATTTGGCTGTCCCCCGAAATTTCTTAAAATTTCGACAAAGTCTCATGTCTATTTCTTGATCCAAAAGTATGTCAACACGATAATATTATGAGCCAGAGCAACCCTCCCTAGAATTCATAGTATATTCTCCACCTCAGTTGACATACTCACACGAAAAATCACAACAAATAAAATATAAGTAGGAGATTTGACAAGAATTCTTACCGAAGGTGCTTACCTTGGTATATCAAGCAAGCACATTAAAGACACATTCCAAAACAACATAAACAAGAGTAAGGTGTTAAAAGTTGGCTAAAAGTCAGGAATATATCAAGATGTGTGAGTTCACAAGGTTTTAGGCATGCGACCATTCTAAAAATGCTCAAGAATGAACAGAAACATTCAATTTTTTGGGTTTCAGTTATCGACAGAACCCAAAGATACTATGTGTAATGCGCTTACATGAAGTAGTACTTATTAAGCATGAAAGTGAAATTAATGAATCAACCTAAGGCTAAATTTTATTAAATTGGTTGAAATTTAGTCGAGTTGCCTGACTTTAGGCTACAACAGCCCTTGAACTAAACTAGACTTATTCTTTAGTTCCAATTCTTACCTAAAGTCTATGAATGGTCGATATGAGCTTATTTGTAATAGGATAAAATTACTTAATTGGGTCTAAATCAACCCGAGGGTCCAATTTTGAACCCAACATACCACCCGCACTTATACAAATCTATATCGGCCTAGTGTACTAGGTTTCCTATACCAAATTATATCAATTTGTTATCTCTAAGCTAGGCATAGGCTGAATTTAAATTTAATAGTCTGAAATTGCTTTAAATTCCAATTTTTGACCGACATGCCCTGTGAAGTAAGATTAAATGATACCAACCCAATATGCTACCTTTTTTTAATACTCCAAAATGAGAAAATTGACATCACCAACCTAGATAATTGTTGAGGTCAAAAAAACCTAGATAATTGGTAGACTCTAGGGACAAGTGATTGATATTTGGTCAATGGTTAAATTTGACCACGGTACGGCCTAAGAGCTTATACAATATATGTTACCAAACTAGTACTCTAGGTTTCGTATATCAACATATATCAAATGTGGTATTATTAATCTAATTGTGCGTTGAATTTAGTGAACAATGGATCCCGTTTAGGTCAAAAAGCACTATTTTGGCCCCCAACATGACCTAGGATTCGGCTTATAAGGCACCGCCACTAAGACACCTTAAATTTCTACTCCGAGATATTCAATACGACTCAAATAAGACATAGAACATGCTGGATTATATTTATAAAAAATAACCAAACGGCTTATTGGTACTCCAAAACTGAGTCAGAGAGGTCCGAAACTCGTGTCGGGGTACCCGGTGCTACCGAGATATCAATGGACAATAAATAAGCCTAATAGGCCACCCAAATTATGGAGTTAACTCCATTTTCATTTATGGAAAGCGGTAGCCACACACAAATTCAAATCGGTACCTTCCCAATTTGCGGCATAAGTTGAAATACGCTAACCAGGAAGTAATTAGGGGTGTCCTAAGCATTGAAATCCTAAGGGTCTACTTGACAATTATATAGGTAGCAGTTATGAGGTGTTTTGGAGTACCGGTTATGAGCGGGTATGAAGGGTCCGATTATGAGGTGTTTTTAAGTAGCGGCTTTTAAACCAGTCCAATCCATGCTTGGTAATTCACTAACGAGCGGTTCTGAAATATTTTTACACGAATAAAATTAAATAGGGAAGGGTATTAGTAGTTATATTTATATATTTTGGTGAGGATATAAATGGAATAAAATAATAAAACCTTTCAAAACCCACCGATTTTTGGTGTTTATAAAGCCACCCAAAATTACATTACACCAGTTTTTGAGCCAAACAAAACCAGTGCCTCAAAAAAAAAAAAACAAAAAAAAAAACAAGCTGAGGTTTTCCTAAACGGTCGGTTCAAAAACACCCCAGAACCAGTGAAAACACCATTACCAAGCAGACCCTAAGTTAATAAGTGGTTAAGGTAAATCAAGCATATACAATCATGAACTATATATATATATATATATATATATATATATATATATATATATATATATATATATTAAAATTTCTATTCCAAGACCTAGAGGTAGCGTGTTTACATACCTTCAGTTCTGCCAATATAGAGATTCATACTAAGATGAACTAGCAAATTATCAAAAGAAGAAATTAATTTGACAAGAGATGAAAGAGGGTTTTCTGATAGTTAGGATCGTAATTTACTTAGCGTTTCATGACAAAATCGAATACATACATTCATGCACACATAGCCTACACACACAATCATATGTGAAATCTACCAATCAACTTCTAGCATACTAACAATATTTAAATTTGGCATGAGAATTCAAGTATGGATTGATGTGCGATCAGGAAGTAAGAATGGAACTGGTATAAAAAATAAGAAATTGATAAGCAAATTGAAAGAATGAGAAGGAGGGACTTGCCTTTAATGCTGAACCCATAGAGGGACCCCTCTTCTTCTACCTCCTACTATTCTTCCTCTCCTTCCTTTTTCTTTCCTTTTTCTTTACTTTTTCTTTTCCTTCCCTCCTTCTTGTGCTCATCTCTCTCTCTCTCTCTCTCTCTCTCTCTCTCTCCCTCTCTCTCTGGCTTCCAGCCGGCCGCCGCCGTCTGGCCGGCCGACGGGTGGGGCTGGCTGGCGGCTGACTGGAGCCCGCCACCCCCCCCCCCCCCCCTTCTCTCTTCTACTTCTTCTCCTCCTCTTCTTGATCTTCTCCTTCTCCTCTCGTTCTTCAACTCACTTCTCTTCTCTTTCTTTCTCTTCTAACTTCTCTCCGTGTTTTGTTTCATGGTAAGGATGGTGGCTAGGGAGGAGAAAACTTTGATTCAGATGGAGGTATCAAAGTTTGATACCTCCTTTGTAAGACAAGTGGGCCCACCTCTCACTTCGTAAAACGTGTAGACATAAAGTTAGTGGATGGGCCCACTTATCATACAAAGGAGGTATCAAAAATTTGATACCTCCTTCTGTATCAAAGTTTTACTCGGCTAGGGAGGGACTACACTGGTTTTTTGTTTTTTTTTTTTTTGATTTTTTATAAGGGCACATCAAAACTTGATCAGTGCTAGCTAGGATTGGGGCTAACCCATGTTTGAGAAAAAAAATTAATGGGACTATCCTATTTTTCTACTTATGGGGCTATCTCAACCCCACACCCCAAATTTCACTCTCATTTGCAAATTTCATTATCTCTTCCAAAACCCTAACTTTCTTCATCTTCTTCTTCTTCTTCTTCTTTTTCATCTTCTTTATTTTTCTTCTTCACCATTTCCCACTCCCCAAACTATATATATTCTTCTTCTCCACAATTTTTCCATTCTAAACCCTAGTTTTCTTTTCCATCAAAACCCTAGTTTTCTTCTCCACAATTTTCATTCTCATCATTTTGATTCCTCATAAATAATGCATGAAAATAAATCCTAACATGTTTATTTCATTCTTTCTCACAAAAAATGCATGAAAATAAACCTTAAAATGTATATTTCAATATATTATCAATATGGAAATAAATCCTAAGATATGTTTTTCATTCGGCCATTTCGATATTTTAGGACTGCCAGGAATTGTGGCAGTCCTAAAATGTACTTGCTGTACAGCAAGTCCCTTTTAGGACTGCCAGCAAATACATTTTAGGACTGTCACAATTCCTGACAGTCCTCAATACTTATAGGACTGTCAGGAATTGTGACAATCTTGTTGTATAGGAACGTCAGCAATGTCCTTACAGGACTGCCACAATTCCTGGCAGTCCTCAATACTTCTAGGACTGCCAAAAATTGTGACAGTCTTGTTGTACAACAAGTTCCTTTCAGGACTGCCACAATTTCTGGCAGTTCTCAATACTTCTAGAACTGTCAGAAGTTATGGCAGTACTGGTATAAAGTTGTACAGTAAGTTCCTTTCAGAATTGCCACAATTCCTGACAGTCCTCAATACTTCTAAGACTGCCAGAAGTTGTGGCAGTCCTGGTATAAACTTGCTAAACAAATCGATTTCTTCTAGAAATAGGATTTCATCCCCAATTTCTTCTATTAATAAAGAAAATTTAATTAATAGATTAATAGATTAGTAGATTTGATAGATTTGGTAACCCAATTTCTTCTATAATTAGGGTTTCATCCATAAACTAGGGTTTAGAAAAAAAATGAGAAATTAGAAGAGAGAAAAAAAAAGGGATTTGGAGAAAGAGATGTTATTTTTATTTTCTTTCTTCTTGCTCGTGTTCTTTCTTCTTGTTCTTCTTCTTTGTTCTTGTGAAGAAGGAGAAGAGAGAAAAAAAATAAAAAGAGTTGTCTTTCATACCTAAGAATTAGATAGCCCCGAGTAAATTTTTTAGTGGCAAACTTGTAAATAAATGAAAGTTAAGAAAGTGACAGCCCTGATAAACTTTTGATGTGCCCTTATAAATATTTTTAGGTCTCCTTTTCTCGGGAGCAGCGAGCAACGGCCAAGGGTCCCTCTTTGTATCCAACGGACTACACCCGGACCTACAGGGTTAGATTGGCAAAGGAAAGTGTGAAAGATTTTCTTCTTTTTTTCCTTTTTCTTTTTAGAATTTTGGATTATAATTTTTTTGGGAAAATTTATGAAATGCCCAAAAAATAAAAAAGTTCTATGAAAAATCCACCGCGCAATAACATTTCATCGCATGCTCAGAATTAGCAAAAAATATATAAAGAGGGTTCTAAATGACCTTTTTGTCCTTCCTTCTAATTTATTGAAAATACCCACGAAACTACTCTTAAAAAAATGTTTCGATACTTCATCTTCTTCCATACGCTGCTCACTTTCGAATCTAGGTTTTCTCCTCAAAAATCTTCAAAAACTCGTCGAAAAATTTCGGAAAGACCGAGACAAACGACAAAAGTGCTAAAACGGAGGTCCAAACATCATTTTTTTTGCGATTCTAAAATTTCGGAAGGCCGACTAAGGAAGAAGCGGTTAATCTCAGGCTCCTCGAAGATACGCTGATTTTGCGATAAATCGGACCTCGTTTCGACCTTCCAGTCAAAAGTTATGGCCCTCTAAAGTTTCAATTGACCATAAAATACAGGAGAATGACCATTCTCCGTGTTAGAACACGAAGAATGTTAATTTCGCATGAAGGTGGCCATTCTCCGTGTTCGTAACACGGAGAATGTCATTCTCCGTCTTAATTTACACGGAGAATGACCATTCTCCGTGCTAAATTACACGGAGAATGGCATTCTCCGTCTTAATTTACACGGAGAATGGTCATTCTCCGTGTAATTTAGCACGGAGAATTGTCATTCCAGTGTTAAAACGCAGAAGAATGGCCATTCTCCGTGTTAGAAACACGGAGAATGCCATTCTCCGTCTTAATTTACACAGAGAATGGTCATTCTCCGTGCTAAATTACACGGAGAATGACCATTCTCCGTCTTAATTTACATGGAGAATGGTCATTCTCCGTGTAATTTAGCACGGAAAATTGTCATTCCAGTGTTAAAACGCAGGAGAATGGCCATTCTCCGTGTTAAAAACACGGAGAATACCATTCTCCGTCTTAATTTACACGGAGAAAGGCCATTCTCCGTGCTAAATTACACGGAGAATGACCATTTTCCGTCTTAATTTACACGGAGAATGACCGTGTAATTTAGCACGGAGAATTATCATTCCAGTGTTAAAACGCAGGAGAATGACCATTCTCCGTGTTAAATAACACGAAGAATGCCATTCTCCGTGTTAATTTACACGGAGAATGGGCATTCCCAGTGTTAAAACGTAAGAGAATGACCATTATTCGTGTAATTTAGTACGGAGAATGGCATTCACCGTGCTAAATTACATAGAGAATGACCATTCTACGTGCTAAATTACACGGAGAATGGTCATTCTCCGTGTTAAATGACACGGTGAATGGTCATTCAAATGTTAAAACACAGAAGAATGGCCATTCTCCGTGTTAGAAATACAGAGAATGTCATTCTCCGTTTTAGTAACACGAAGAATGCCTAATTTACACAGATAATGGCATTCTCCTTGTTAAAATGCAGGAGAATGACTATTCTTCGTGTTATATCAACGGAGAACAGTTGACAGAAACCTATTTTTATTTATTTATTTTGTTTTTTTGAAAGAAATTTGACATGAATAAAGATTCAAGAGTTTTTGTTTTTCTTTCAAAGCGATGCTAACTCTTATGAAAAAGAAGAAGAAGATCTTCTCTCCATAATTGACCTAATTGTCGGAAAAGAAGAAGAAGATGAAGAAGAAGATGAGCGACGATCGGAGTTCGACTGAAAAAAAGTACGATGAACTACGAACGATCTTTGCGATCTCTGCTGAAGATGAGAGCAATGGAATTCAGATCTCTCGTGAAGAAGAAGAAGACGACGTGAATCGCAATCCAAATCTGAGTTTGTGCGGAGGGGTAGTTATGGTATTAATTTTGTAAATACAGAGCATCTAAAGGAAATCTTGGAATACTTAACGTGAAAATATATAATTCTGGACATTTCATAAAATCCATCCCGCGGGTGGGTTTTTCATAAAACCAACCCCGAAATTAGGTTTCTCAGCAATTTCCAGATTTTTTTTTATAAATCTATACCACTAAATAAAAGAAGACGTTAGACACAATGAAAGTTTTTATATTTTTTAGGCTTAATTGCACTTTGCTACCCTCAACTATTACCATTTTTCAACTTTGTACCCTAAACTATTTTTTGTAACAATTTGGTACCCAGATATTATTTTGGACTAAAATGTCCCTACCCCTACCCCTAACCCTCCCCCCCTGCACGCTTCGGCCGCCCCCCCAGCTCACTCCGGCCGCCCCCCCCTGCTAGCTCCGCCCCCCCCCCCCCCGCCCCCCACCCCCCCCCCCCCTGCTCACTCCGCCCGCCCGCCCGCCCCCGCCTCTCCCCTAGGCCGCGGCAGCACGGGAGGAGGGGGGCTGGGGAGGGAGGGCGGGGCGGGAGGCGGGGCAGGGGGTGGCCGAAGGTAGCAGGGGGGGGGTGGGGGGCGGGGGGGGGGGGGAGCTAGCAGGGGGGGGGGGGGGGGCGGCCGGAGTGAGCAGGGGGGCGGCCGGAGTGGGGAAGGGGGTGGAGGGAAGGAAGAGGGAAGGGCATTTTCGGCATTTTTGAAAAATTAGGTATCAAGTTGAAAAAAAATAATAGTTGAGGTACCAATTTGTTACGAAAAAAAGTTTATGGTATCAAGTTGAAAAGGCGGAATAGTTGAGGGTAGCAAAGTGCAATTAAGCCTATTTTTTATACAAACTAAGGGGCTGATCAGTATGGAAACATAAGAATATATATGGAAACATAGAAGGACCAGTGTATTTAGTTCATAAGAAAACTACAAATATATATGGCGTTATTAAATAACGTTCATGATTGTACTTCCTATAATGCTACCTGTCATATTTGGCCTTAAAATGTTTGTAAAATAAATATCTTATATATATATATATATATATATATATATATATATATATATATAAAAATATATAATAATAATAATAATAATAATAATAATAATAATAATAAGAGGAAATTTCATATAGAGTGATGAAATTTAGCATATTTATATAAAAGAGGAGAAGTTTTCGATATTTATAGGAAAAGTAATGTGGCGCCATCTTAGATGGCGCCCAACTTTTTTTTTTCCTTTTTTAGAGTGTGGCGCCATCTAAGATGGCGCCCAATCTTTTTTTTTTTTTTTTTTTTCCGTAACTTTTTTTATTTGATGGTTACGTGAGAAAGTTTGATTTTATCTTCTTAAATAAATTTAACTCTTTATATACAATTTTATCTTTTTTTAAAAAATCTTAGATATTTATTTAAACTTAATATTAGAAAAAATATGTTTAAAAAATAATTCAAAATCTTAAATATTTTTTCACAAATCTTAGATATAACTTATCATCGTAATAATTTTATCAAACAATTTTTAAAATCTCTCTAGAGGTAAGTTCTTGGATATGTTTTCAAACATAAAATATTATATTTGGTGATAAAAAAATAACTCATAATTTATAAGATATGAATATAAAAACTATAGAAAGAGATCAATTTTCGTAGAAAAAACTATGTACGATCTCAAATTATATCTAAGATTTGAGAAACAATATTTAAGATTTTAAATTATTAATTTTAACTTATCTTTAAGATATTTTTCTAATATTAGATTTAAGTGATTTTTTCTAACATATTTTTTAAATATTAGATTTAAACGAATATCTAAGATTTGGAAACAAATTAAAAATAAATTGTATATAAGAAGTTAAATTTATTTACGGACGAATAAATCAATTTTCTCACGTTAAAGATAAATTTATTTAATTTTTACAATTATTTTTTTAAACATATTTTTGGTAATATTAGATTTAAAAATCTAATATTTAAGATTTTTAATTATTTTTTAAACATATTTTTTCTAATATTAAATTTAAATAAATACCTAACATTTAAAATATTAAATTTAAATAAATACATATTTTTTCTAATATTAAATTTTTTCTAGAGATATTTTTAAAATTGTTTGATAAAATTATTACGATTTCAAGTTATATCTAAGATTTGAGAAAAAAATATTTAAGATTTTGAATTATTTTTTAAACATATTTTTTTCTAATATTAAGTTTAAATAAATATCTAAGATTTTAAAAAAGATAAAATTGTATATAAAGAGTTAAATTTATTTAAGATGATAAATTCTAACTTTCTCACGTAACCATTATGCAGGAAAAAAAAAAAAAAAAATTGGGCGCCATCTAAACACTCTAAAAAAATAAAAAAAAAAGTTGGGCGCCATCTTAGATGGCGCCACATTACTTTTCCTATAAATTTCGAAAACTTCTCCTCTTTTATATAAATATTAGAAATTGCCTTAAAATATTAATAAAGTTTTTTTAATTACTTTAATTTTTTCCTTGAGCCATATTTTGAAAGCTTTTTTTATATTTTTTCCCACCAGGGCAACCCGCATACGGCCCTGAACTAGTCCGTCTCCAACTCCGATCAAGTCCGGCTCGACCCAAAACCGACCAAACCCGACAAACACTATGTCCGGGGCCGGCCCGAAACACACCTTGAGCTTCACTCGACATCATACCGTCCTACTTCACTCGGCATCATACCGTCCCATCTTGTCGTGTTTTAGCGAACCAATCGTCGACAAATTTATTTTCACCAAGAAAATATCTTTAGCTCTACCTTCGCCATTGTTGACATACCCTGCACTAGTGTGTCCACCAATATTCTCACCTTTAATTGTTTTATCACCATCTGATTTGCCTGCAATTGAATTTGGCCACCAAAACAACAAGACTTTCTTTTGCCAAAATTTAATAAACAAATACCCATACTCTGTTCTCCTTTGCTTGCTGTCTACCGGAATCAATTACATATTACTTTGATATCTACTACATCTCCAGTCAAAGTTCGGTGGGTTATTCCATAGAGTACGGAATTTTACAATTTGGGAACAAGAATCCTTTTGGAATTGGAATTCTTTTGGTTTGATAATTTTGGGAACTTGTTCACGGACTTCATAATATTGTGTTTGATTTGAAAAAGTTCACCAAAAACCTGAAATTTAAAAGGGAAAACATCACATATGTTAGGTAACAATAGTATCATCACTTATATTGCTTATCGTACAAAGTCCTCCATTGGACGTGAGAGGGGAGAGGGGAGAGGGGAGAGGGGAGAGGTGGGGCCTGGTGGGACAATGTTAGCAGGGAATAGAGTAGGTTGTAAGAAGATCGTAAAGATTTGGTAGTAAACCAAGAATTATTGATGTCTTATAACCTTCATCTTCAGTATCTGTGACTTCGTACTTAATACTTGATTATTGCATGTCTGAAGTTTGTAGGTCATTACCCTACCAAAAGCATACAATCAAGAGAAAACAGACAGAGATAGCATTTCCATTATTTTAGATGGAGAACCTTTTTTTTTCTCAGAATTATTTGAGATGGAGAATTTTTTTTGACTGAGAAATGATCAAAACTGAATGATCAAAATTGTAGATAGTGCTACTAATTTACATCTGTTAATGAGCGCAGTTAATTAAAACAAAGGTATTTTTGAGTTTGGCCCACTTATTAATATGAATTTGTACATATATCCCACTTTTTTTGTTTATTATACTTCCGTCCCATTTTTTGTCACAGAAAATATTTTTCGTGACAAAATAAATTTTTTCGTGACAAAAGGAATGTTTTTCGTGACAAAAAGTGGAATGTAAGTCCAGATGTAAATACAAATTCATATTAATGAGTGCAACTAAAGTCAAAAACAAACTTTTAATCGTAATTAAAAAATAATCTACATGAGCTGTTACAATTAACAATTAAGAGAAAAATCAATAAGTAGAAGGTAACTGTAGATTACGGCCAACACCTGCTCACCAAAATTATCAGAAAAAAGTTTGCAGCTTACAAACTCAAAATTGATTAACTTTTGCTGTACGAACAACTCTTTAACATTGATAATAATGATTGCTGTAAGACAATTTGCTAAAGAAAAAGGGGAAATTGATCATATACAAAATAGATCCCTCGAGGTCCACATCTTCCAGTCGACATGCCTGCAGAAAGATTACCAGATAGGATACAACAACATTACTAGTGGCCTCAACTCCAAGCCATAGCATTGACGAGCAGAAAAAATGTTGATTCTCTTTGGCAATGCAGAGGACGGTTAACTGGAGTTCTAGTCATTCTTGGCAATAGATATCGTCGTGCTTGCAAGAGGGATATCTCAAGAATTTGTCGGAGAGTGTCACTCCTGGTCTGCAGGAAAGTCTATTGGGAAAGGATGTGCTTCCGTATTGAAAACATACTTATCCAGGGGAAGAACATTATTGTCACCAAATAGCAAATATAAGTACTTCAATGTCTCTCCCAAGAAAAAAGTCTCCATCTTGTCCCTTTTTTGAGGTGGCAAAGTTGTAACATCATGAAGAGAACTGTAGCCTCCAGAATCTACTTTTGTATATTTTTCGAAGGCCTCGAAGATCTGCCAACCCCATTCACGGTACCTGCAGATGCATCACAAATAAATGTCGGGAACAAGTATTTGACACAAAAGGCATACCGGTCCATTCAAATTTTCTTGGTATGAAGGAACATATAAGCTCGAGTGCCTGATATTGAAATGGCTTATGAAACTCACTTGGGATTTTGTGTGATGCGATGTAACACAAATAATGATTCCACAGTTTCAGGACGCAATAAATTGTGGCGATCATTGTGCTTAATTATTATATCATTGATATACTCAGAACTTCTATTGCCACCATCTAAGCCACCTTCAGAAAAACCCTGAATCAAATGAAACACGGTCCATTTGTATTATTGGAGTGCTCAAAGCAGCAAAATATGCAACATGAAATAAAAAAGAAAAAGGTTTCACTTTCAAGTTCTTTTCCAATACTTTAACTAGCTCACCTCAATGTGAAAGTAAGCTATTTCAGGAGCAAGACCGGTTGAAGTTACAGAATACATTTCAAAGCATGTCTTTGCCAGATCTTCAGCAAGATTCAAGTTCTCCAAATCATCAGCATTTAATAGATTATTTTCAATTGCTTTTGTCTTTGTAATACCTTTAGTGGCACCAAGAGCAAGGGTGCCTGGAAGAAAACAGACCTGCAAGAGGAACGTATATCACATTATATATGAAGTTGGTGAAAAAGTACGTGGTCATGAATAAAATAAACATAAAAATGAGGTCTAACAAATTGATTTTTCAACTATAGTGGAAATAACTTGATGCCTAAATGTCCAAAGCAAACTATGGAAATACATGAAAGCATAATTAGTCTTTTTCTTCTTCTTTTTTTTAGACAAGGCCAGACATTTTAACCGTCCGTCCTCGGCTACTAGCACCAAGACCCCCTCCCATTTCTTATTTTGCCCGGGCTGGAATTCGAACTTGGTGGTAAAAGCATAAGAATTAGGTCCATGAAATTGATGTTTCAACTAAAGTAGTAGAAAAACCCTTCTGAATAAATATCATTAAGTGGCCTAGTAAATTATTCAAATCATGGCCTAGTGCATGATGGCAATCGCATATTAAACACTAATACACCAAAATATCAAGTTTACATTCTAATTGTTGCTCCAGGTGTATGTAAAAACAAACAATAACAAACTTACTTGGTGAGCTATTAAAATTAATTCACCCCATGGTCCATGAGGGGTCCACGACGATAATAAATCTTAAGTCACCCAAAATTTGCATCAACTGGTCTCAAAATGAGTGCATATACCACAATACACGATAATAAATGTACCCTTATGACGTATTTCTAGAATGCATCCAGTGATATCCACAGTACTTGCGCCACATGTAGGCCCAATATGCATCTCAGCATCATAATTTCGAGAATGCACCATCAAGTCTCACCTCATCCTGTGGGGACAGCTCTCCACCAGGGGTGGACGGACAGTAGACCGAGCATGTCCATCTGCTTCAACTGAAAATTCAGAAATGTTATACAGCCTAGTACGAAACTCAAACCCGCTCTAACAAGCCCAGCCAAATATCAAAATTTGCTCCTAACAGCCCAACCCCAGCTCCCAAACTCCTAGGTCCGACTCGAAGCGTAGTAATATAAAACAACAAAATTTCATGGACTTTGACTTGTTGGACTTTTCTCCCTGTGGATAGTTTTTATCAGTGTTGTTGAAGGCACCGCCAAAGCACGCCTAGCCACCCAAAAGGCGAGAGACAATGTTTTGCCACCTAATCCAAAGATAGACAGGGTATCTTTTCTAAGCAACGCCTAGGCAAGAAAGGCGTCAAAGGCGAAATTAGGTGAGCCTAGACGCACGCCTAGGTGTGTTGGGTGTTTTATGCAACTTTTTTGGACTTTGTTCGGATACTTTTTATAAGTTTTATGGGCTTGTTTGGTTTTATTGGTTTTTAAAGTTGCATGCTTAAGTTTTAAAAGCCCAAACAGTCTTTTTTAAGTTTTAACACTATAAGTTACTAATTAAATAGACATAAATCAAAAAAGAAAAAAAGAGAGGAGAATTTGGAATGTGGAACATTCACTCGTTGATTATCTTACGTTTGTTTTTCTATTTGAACAATTGTCTTTTATCGTAATGACTTATGTGTGATGTTATTGCTTTTAAACTTAATGTTGTGATTCATAGACTATTTTGTGATCTCGTTAAGTTATTTTATTATTTTATCTTGGTAATTGGTATTGTTTTGACTCTTTTGTTTTAGTTTATTGTCTATAAACTCAAGTTTGATGAATCTTTAGGGATATAGGACAGATTTGGATAACCTAACATGAGCTACAAAGTGACAAAAAGTGTTATTTAAAGAGAATTTGAGAAGCTGTCCAGGCGGCACTTTTCTTCCCTGTGAGAGGTTCAGCGTGATTACCCCGCTCCCGGGCGATGAGGTGAGGCAACTCGCCTAGGAGTGTCTAGAGCTTTTTAAAATACTAGTTTATTTATACGTGTTTTGGACTGCTTAGACCCTGTGCTAGCTATTATATACTATATATAGCTTTTGTCTTTCAAGTTTTACTATATGAAATAGAAATTTATTCAATTTTACATAGTTTTTGTTTTAGCAATATAAACCTATTTATAGAAAAATCCTAATATAAATTTATGAATGACCGGATTAAGTAAATTTTTACTGGTCATGGATTTTAGCTAAATCCAAAAGTGAATTTTCTTAAACTACATTAAAAACTCCATGCATTTTAGGAAAAAAGAAAACACCGTTCTATGTCAAGACGTTCAAAATATTCAAATTCAATCTGACACATGTTTTATGGATAAAATCCTATTTCAAAAAAAAAAATTATTTTTATGTTTTTTGTTGTTGTGCTATTTGTTGTAATATTCCAAAAAAAAAAAAATCAATCATCAGCATGCAAAAACATGTTGCCTTGAACCGATCCTACACTCACACAAATTCCAAAGTTTGTGTATGACGAGTTGATCTAGTTGTATTGTGTTGGATCTCAAAACAAATCTGAATTCATTCATTTTAGCTCCACATGAAAATAAATCCTTGCATCCACATGCTCCCCACAAGCCACAAGCCACAAGCGAGCATCATAACCATCGTATATTGCATCTATTGTTATTGTGTTGTAACAACTGGAGCTACCTATCTGTCAATATCGTGGCTCCTTTAGACTGAGGTTCACAAATTTAACCAATAGCAATATTTATCAAGGTTCACAGTATCGGTATCGGAATATTCCTATGAGTATTGGTATCGACGATATCGGTAGTATCAGCGGTTTCAGATCGGAGTATCAAATTTTTTGGTATCGAAAAACGAATAATTGTTAATAAATTATTTACATTTAAAAACATATATTTTATACATTTAGGCATAATTTTAAGTATTTTCAGTGTTATTTCTTAGTAGTTTTGAAATTAAATGAAATAGTAGTCACCCTTACCGATTGGTTTACATACAATAGATTGATTTTCTTCTTTTACATGCTTTTACAACCTTATTATGCTTTACTCTTGCTGGTTTGTCTTTTTCGTTTATTTTTCTTTGCCGAATTGACCGGAAAAAAGACCTCCGATGTTGGTATCGGTCAGTTTCGAGTATCGGTCGGTATCGGATCGGGACATGCCAAATCGTATCGGTATCGGCCATATCGGATCGGTATCGGCCGATACTTTAAACCATGATATTTATCTGTTGTTCCAGCTCGACTTTGAACATAGCCAACCAAAAGAGCAGGAAAAAAAACTGAATTCACCAATATGCTCGATATTGGATTTGTAGTTTCAGGAGTTTTGGTCAGACTTTTGGCCAATATAGCCCAGAACTGGCTGAAGATACAAACAAATAATTTGAGAAAGAAAACAAAATTAGAAAGAAACAAAAAAACAGAGAAGAGAATGAGGAAGGAATCATGCATGGGCAACGCAGTCCAACTTCTCTTCCTCAAATAGGAAGCAAGGCTTGGGCGGCCCAAAAACAGTGGTGACAAGATAACTATTAAAAAACCTAAGGGAACATCAATTGTGATCATGAACCCTCACCCATCTATAATTGGATGCAAATGGGTTTCGTCTTAGGTAGGATTTGCACATATAATTTGGGAGAATAACTCCAGGAACCCATCTTATACATTGTGGTCTAAACTTGTTGTTCACATCTGTTGGGTTCAACCGAAATGATTTGGGGTTTAGACTTGAGAACAACCCTTATAAATGGGTATCCGGTTCAGGTTCGACCCAAATAATTTGAAGTGTCAACAAGTTTGGTTGGCATGGCATTCAACCCAAAATATTTAGGTAAAGAATTGACCCATGTGTCCTGACTATATATTATGTTTTTTTCATATTGCATCTTGCTCTTGATTATCTGAGAGAAAAAAACGATTAACTTCTTGCTAATGATAATAATAACCAGGAATTAAGCATTTCTTGCAGTTAATTAGCATATGTTTCCTAATAGTTAGGCATTTTGTCCAGTAAATTAGACAGTTCTTGCGTACTGATCAGACTCAAAAAAAATCAGAAATATACATTACTTGTTACTAAATTACATATTTATTACTAATAACTCCGTCATTTCTGGCTATTAAATTAGGCTCAAAAGAATAAGACCATTAGAAACTAATATTACTGTCGTTGTGTCATTCAGCATAAATAACTATTTACCTAAAGTAACACTAAACTACATAAATAATAAATGAATAGAATTTTAAATTATAAATTTTAAAGATTATTTAGAAAAAAATAGTGTCAAAATCCAATACTTTGATTTGAAACTGCTGAAGCTATTGAAATCGCCAATATCAATATCATTGAGAGGGGCCGATACTGGTACTGATACCTAGCCGTTGAACCTTGTTTTGAGTCTTTGACCTAAAAGTGAGGCCCTAATAGCTATTTGGCAACCTTAATGATGATGAGCTGCCTCACACGCTATTTTACGGTATTTATTGCCCATAAGAACCTTTTTAATAGTCTCTATTCTCCTGTGCTCTGCCTGGCAGTCTTACCTCTGTTTTCAGGCGCATTCGCAGTTCTGAATCCTTCCCCTATCATTTATCACCCTTCTAATCATTCAAAATTCTCCATCTCATGGTAGTACCATGGCAGATGTCTGTTTTCTTAGACTAGATATATATCTGATATTCAGTGTGTTTTCATGCAGAATAGGTGTAGATAATGCACACTACAGCATTTGTTATCCTGAAGATAACTTGAACCAAAGGTCTGAAGCTACCAAAAAATCAATAAATGGAGGCGTCCCTAATTTCAATAAATCAACTAATCAATTAAAATTGCAAGTATAGAGTACATGTCAAATGAGCATCTTTCTGACTAAATACCTAAGCAAAGTCCAAAGTACAAACCATCGAAATAAAAATGGTTCTGATTGTACTCAACAACTATATAAGTCAAAAGCATGTTTATCAAAAAGATGCCTACAAGTCCTTGTGGCAATTAGGGTTTAAATGTCAGTTCAAAGGAGTCAACATGTCATATAAACATCTGACAATATGTTTTCCTGAATAGCAACTATCAAGGTATCCGTCACTGCTAAGTTCAAAATACTTTAGCTATAATATCAAGTGAGTGGAACATTTAAAATTGTGAAAAAATCTAACATACATGGCATTAAAGAGTATAACATACCAGGTGGTCCATTTTGGGGCTGAAGGAGCCCTCTGGTCCATATGGGAGCTCCCCGACAAAAACCAAACCTTTGGGTATAGATTTACGAACAAGAAGGTGGCGGACACCTTTCATAGCTTCCTCATACATCTCATACAGATACTTAACCTGATTATCAAGTTTATTCTTCTGCTGAATCCAAACTTTAATCAAGTACTCATAGTAGCTGTCACCACGAGATCCTAATCGTATGTTATTACCAGAGAACTGGCCAGAGTGAGGGCTGCATTCACCAAAAAATTAGGACTTCCATACTTTAGTACATAACCAATTCACAGGCTATTTCGCATGGGTAGTTCATATAACATACTACATAGTTTTGCGGGATATTTAGACTCTGGGTCTCGAATAAGTTAGGATATTTGTGTTTGGGTCTCCAAATAGGTATAATTAGTGTTTGGGTCTCCAATAAATTAGGATATTTGTGTTTGAGTCTCCATAATATACATAATTAGTGTTTGAGTCTCCAATAAGTTAGGATATTTGTATTTTGGTCTCCATAATAGACATAATTCAAAATCCAACTAAAGAATGAAAAACAAAACAAGAGAGAAAAAAAAGGGGGGGGGGGGGGGGGAGGGGGGGGAAGAGAAAAATAAAAATATATACAAAATTGAACAAAAAAAACGAAAAAATGAAAAAAACGAAAGGAATAAATTTATTATAGGAATAAAATTTCGGGTATTTATAATTTTCGGAAATAAATTTGTCCGGGAATATCTAGACCTAAAATATAAATATTCCGGACAAATTTATTATGGAAACCTATTTCCATGTTTGGTTTAGGTTACAAAAATATATTCCCGAAAATTACTAATACCCGAAAATAATTACCTACAAAATACGGGAATCATATCACTTAAGAATAGGTGGATTTTCTTTTACTCGGACAAAAAATTTTATTTTTATCCTTTTTCATTTTTTTAGTTTTTCAGTTTTTTTGTTTCAGTATTTTTAGTTTTTTTAATCCTTTTTTCGTTTTATTTCGTCATTTTTTTCTCGTTTTTCCCTTTTTCGTTTTTTTTCTTCATTTTTTTTCGTTTCTTATGTTATTTATTTATTTATTTATTTATTTTTATTCTATTTGTTTTTTTTGTTCATTTTTTAGTTGGATTTTAACAGTCAACCGTTAGTCCAAGACTCAAACACTAAATATGTCTATTATGGAGACCCAAACACTAATTATGTCTATTATGGAGAACCAAACACAAATATTCTAACTTATTCGTGATCCAAAGTCTAAATATCCCTATATTTCCTGACTGAAACTATTAGCAAATAAATGATTATCCAAAAACTACGTGAAACTTGACTAATCATTATCAATTCCAAAGAATTTAAGAAAAACAACATACATTATTTTCAAATAATATTTTTCTTAGGCTGATGTATCCTATTATTTTCATGACAGCGTCCAACCTTTTATTTTAAAGATAGCAAAGGACATAAAACAAGTTCCCACACAATATACACTCAACTACGATATTACTGTGACAATGGTACAACTTAGTCATACTTATATTTCATCCTTTTCCAAAAATAATTTACTCCGCACACTCTTACAGATCATTTGTCTAAACAACTATTGAACCCCCCATAAATAAACCTTGGGCAATAAATTACACAGAAAAAGAACACTATTAGAAGTTTCGACCAACATGGTTAAATATTTAATCAGACAAGGGCCATAGCATAGGAATAATTTCGCCTGCTAGATGATGTACTATTCAGAGATGGTCGATCCGCAAGCCTGGTGGAGTAACTAACAGACTCTCACATGGGTGTTTCATAGAGAGATGAAAATTACATGAATATATACCCACTATGATTTTCTTAAATGCAATAAATTATTTTTTAAAAACAAAATGAAATGATCCAAAAGATAGTGTCAAAGATGCCTTGAAGACATCCATCAGTCCTGAGGTTCTAAAGGTCTAGAAATAAGAATAGCACAAGAAGAAAGCGACTACATCCAAGTAGAAGCTATGTGCAGCACAGTCAAGGACTGTTACAAGCATGTTTTTCTTAGCACCAATAGCTTAAATGCTCCAAATTATTTCATGTCAAGAAATATAATCAATGAACATATATTTATGTACAGATCTATATAATTTTGATTTATACGACAGATCTTGTCAAAGAGACAAATAACCAAAATCATATAAAAGAAAGTTATGAGAATAAGTGCATGGATCTCCACATACCTTATGTAGATAGGCACCAGTCCTTCCATCTTGGGAAGTGTTCTTAAATGTTCCAATGTCTTCATTGCCTCTAAACTATATTTTGGATCACCTGACACTTTACTTAGGTAGTTAAACTCGAGCTGTAGAGTTGACACTTCTGAGGTACTACTTAAGCCATCAGGAGAAGGATGTGCTGAACTATCATGAAGAACAACATCACTGTAAGGAATTGGTGTAGGGCTTGACGTAAAAGCAGATAATAAGCGGTCAGCCAACTTTGTTGCTGTTTTTAGCAAGATTTCTGACTTAGCTCCTTTAGAGCTCACGGATATGCCACTGGCCGATAATACAGTGCTTTGCTCACCGCCACTTAAATGATAAGCACTAAGTAACCCCCCTAAAACACGTATGGTAGTTTCAAACAAATTGACCTGCCCTTTCACATTAATTCTTTCCATAAGATGTTCCTCTATCCATGTTTCTGCTTCAGAAACAATTTCATCAACACCCATTATCATAGCTGTATCTAAGGAGTCGATGATGGTAGCACCAAGGCCTCCCAGACCATCAATGCCTCTTCGGCTCAAAGGCATAAGCTCATCAAATCCCATTGCATACTTTTTATATCCGGACCATGCATGGATGAATGCATCCTTAACCTTACCTTGCCTAGATATCCATTCAGAATTTGCAGATAGCTCAGCTCGATCAGCATTCAAAGTGATATTATGAGCTTCATCAGGAGAAAGTCGTGGGGGAAGTCTTGGGGGTTTTCTCCAAAGTCTTCCAAATTTACTGACACCTTCAGCAACAACCTTATCTTTTCCTATAAAGCCAACATCCAGAAGATCACTAGACACAGGATTGGAACCTTTATGCATTACCATTAAATATGTTAAACCACCAATCATCAATAATATCAACAGTTTTCCTAGACTACATCTTCCACAGTCATGTCTGATGCTACTTGTAAATAATGCCTGAGTCATCACCTATAAGGACATACAGATGTCAGAATCAACAAAGACAAGTTCAACACTAGAATTTCCAGTTAATATGGACGGACTATTGTCCAAAGCCTTAGCCATCGCCGTAAAGTTGTTTTCGAAAACAAAATAAAACACAAAGAACAAAGAATTTATAGAAAACTTGAAGTCATTATTCAGTAACAACGACATGCCATACCAGAATATCATATCATGAAGATGAACCGATTGTTTAGAGTAGCAAAAACTTGATGCCCATGAAACCATAAGGTATTTAACAGACATAAGCAAGAAATACAGGCTGTTGAATTAAAATTTTATATTACCTACTATTCTACCTGTTGCCATCTTTCCAATAGGTCAATATCAGATTGACCAATTCCTTTCTCTCAACATTGTGAGTGAAAGGTCACCCAGACTAAAACACATTATGGCATGCCTTTAAGCATATATGAAAGCAAAAAGTTCCCACATGGCTGTTACTCTACAAACTTCCTTATACCACCTTAAACTAAGATCACTAGGCTTGCTCCCTATCTTGCATTACTGCACAATTTCATTCAGATAAAACATAAGTTTAACAGTGCCCTTTATCATGAATGAAACAAGATGTCCCATGCATGAACAGTAGCATGATGCACAACAGAATGGTTCTAACAACAAAACACTTCTCAATCTAGTGTAAAGTGTATGGACAGAGAGAAACACTGATTATCTAGTGTAAAGTCTATGGACAACATGATTGAGAATGGAAAACAGAATGTCTTTAAAACTGAGTTTTTGTTCTTTTACAATTGTGCCACAAGTTCTTATTTAGTTGATATAACTAGAAGAAATGATAGGTCGCAAATCAAATTTGAAACTCTTTTATGAGTGGTCCATATGACAATAATAATAAGTAGCTTTAGAATGTTACCTACCGAGGGAACCAGTTCCACTCGGTATCTTAGTATAGAAGAGAGAATAGAGAATATCCTTCCCTCCTTCCCAAATCCATCTTGGACCCAACCTGTCTCATCCCTCCTGCATCACTGTGCTCCCGTCAAAGTCTCTCCTTCGGCGGTCCCAGTTCTTTCACACAGAAGGAGAAACCACCATGCCTCCAATCCTTGCTAATTAATGTTAGACTAGTTACAGTTGCTATTATTGTATGTACCTACTACCTACTTAGCATTTCCTCATACTCCTTTAGTCACATTGGATATGAACTAAATCGGACCTAAATAGGGAGGCTCACCCTTTCCTGTAAATACGTACTCTAAATCAATGAAACTATTCCATTGAGTTGAGTATCGATATCTTTACATGGTATCAGAACAAGGCTTTTCCTGGGACCTAGCTCTCCACCTTCACAAAATTCCAAAAATAAATAAATAAATAACATGTTCCCTACACCAAGCCCTGACCCTAACAATTACAAATTGTCCCTCGTGTCTGGCTTTATTGCCTGTAGTGTCCATGTCCATTTCTTGCCTCTTGCTGAATTCCCATTATGTTGAATTGCCCATGCCATTTGACCATCCGAGTAATGAATCCTTGGTGAGGGTTTGGATTAGTGGTGGGGTTGACAAAAAAATTGAGGAACTTTGTACGCACGATCATATATTAAAACCTGGTTCTCATCATCTGAGGTCCTATTTTACTACATGCCTATTAATAACTACTACGATCTAAAACTCCGTGATTGATATGGCACTAATGAACCAGGAAACTCTCAAATCTGAATAGAACACTAAATAAAATCAAGAGAGAAAGATGAGACCTTGAAACGGGATAGGTAGCAGAATTTTGCGTTGTCATAAGTAACGTCTTTCATAGTAATGAAGATATCTTGACAAGGGTGTGGGTCCAAGAATTAGGGTTTCTTTAGGTCCAATTTTATTCTTTTTTCCTCCTCGTTAATTTTGAGATGAAAGAGAGATTTGGGGAAGAAGGTCAATGTAAAAAAACGTCATGGAGTTAACTATAACACATTCATTTGTTTATGTTTTCCAAGTTCCTACACATATTTAGATGGAGAGGATGACTGTCATGTGATCTTTTGACTCTAGATCGGAATGAATAGAAAGCTATTTTGGTACTAACCATGCAGTCTTCTGCATAGTCCAAGAAGCCTTCTGAACTATATTTACAAATCATGAATGGCGTCTTGACCATGATAAAATCTGACTGTGTGACAGGGGTAGGTGTCATACAACAAGATGATGATGGGCAGTTACTTTTATTACCAAGGTACCTTCACATGTTCTGCAATTCTCATGGCAGAGCTCAGAAGGGCCTGGAAGTAGGGGATGAGGGATCTATTAATTTCTAAGTTCCAAACGGACCCAAAACATTGTTGAAAGTGATTTCGCCTGGTCAAATTCATGCCAAAAATATTTGAGATATGAAATAATATTTCTTTTGTAGAAGCCCTTGCTAAAAGTTCTCAAATCCAGTCAGCGCCAGTCCTGAGATTTAAAAGGGCCCTGTTCAGAAGCTAAATATGAGACTATTTATGTAAAAAATCGATGTCATATTTTAATGGCGCTAAGTTTAATTTAAATCTTCTTAAAAATGACCAATGTTTATAAGTAAAAATTAATAAGAAAATGTCGTTTAACTTCCATATACTGAGAAGAATTGTATTGATCGAACGACTATAACGTCGAAATATTTGAAAATTACCACTCAAATCTAGAAAATCTACATAAATTTATTTGCAGAAGAAGTTTGCTAGCAAAAAGAAGATGAAGCATGTTAATCAAAATGTTCAATATATATACTAGCAAGAAATTTTTTTATTCGAATGCATTTTGGTTTTAATCACCTTTTATTTTTCAAAAACTCGTGTTTTACTTGATTATGTTAAAAAATATACCACGTTATATTTTCCAATTAAGTTCCAACCTTATATTTATTTTTCGCTAATACTACAGGTTTCTGGCATGTAAAAGCTATTTTAATAAAACATATTCAAATAATATGCCGCGAAAAAATTTTAAAACCACATTTATCCTTAAAAAAACTTGTTTGTTACTTGCTAACTAAAATTTTGTTCAACAATATATCAAATTATTTCTTGAAACATGTATTCTTTTCTAGTAGAAGCTCGAGGTTTTTGGATATAAAAGCTTTTTGCAAAAAAAATACTAAAAAGAGATGTAAGGAATTGAACCTTGTACCTCCCACATACAAAACAAGCACTTTGCCACTTGAGCTACATTATTACATTGTCATATTTAACTATGCATTATAAAAATTATTATAGCAACGAACTTCAAAAATTAAGGGCCCTCTATATTAGAGGGCCCTGTTCGGTCGCTCCAGAAGAACATGCTCAGGGCCGCCCCTGAATCCAGTTGCTATCCATAAGATGCATAAATATAATATTAGTAAAATCTAATGTATGTAGTTTGTAATAAGAAGTGTTCATGTGTGTGTACATTAGAATCAGAATTTAGGAAGCATAGAATACTATGTATTGGATCCGAGACCGGGTATATATACCCCATAGGTCTACGGCAGTCTTGTTGTCAGCCAATGTGAGACTATAGTACATCACATGCGTCTAAACCCACCCACCCACCCCCCAACTCATAGTGGTAAAACATTGTGAGTTTTGAGAAAAGGAGAAAAACAAGAACAACAAACTACAATCAACTAGCTACTTAATATCTAGAGGACAAGATCCTCCATCTCAAACTGAGTATGCAAGTGATGCTTGACTTGCATAATGTGCTCAGAATCATTATTACTTCTATCAGTAATAATCATATCATCAACATAGTGCAGAGCTCATATGCCTCTTGAGTTGAATCTCAAGATGTATTTTGATGATAGAGGTAGTCTTCTAAGATCCTTCTCGGTACAAACAGTTGTTTGGCATGTTGGTGTTTATTTCACAACCAGTTGTCCTGGCATTTCTCATGTTGTTAATCATTTTATTTCTGCGTCCCATATTATACAATATGTTACTCTGCTGCGGAGTCTTTGTTATATATAGGGCACTAGCACTAGATCGTTGTTCTTCTCTGCTACATTATGTTGCTCTACTTTGTCTTTGGATCACCGTGCTTATTCTGATGTTGGTTACGGAAATCAATAAGCAGGATGTAGTTTCTAGATCTAATGTTGAGGCCGAGTATCGGATGATGGTTACTACTACTGCTGAGATTACTTGGCTCTGTTGGCTTGGTACTGATATGGGTCTTATAGTTTATGATCCCTCTCCTCTGCATTTTGACAATACTAGTATTGTTAAGAGTGCATGCAACCCTGTGTTTCACTAGCAGGCAGAACACATTGAGGTTGATTGTCACTATGTTCGAAAGCAGTATCTTCTCGGAATAGTCTCATTACAGCATGTTATCTCTCATATGAAAATAGCGGATTTTTTTCTTCACAAATGCTCATACAGTTCAGAGGCACTCCTTCTCACAGGACAAACTCTCGCTGGTGGATCTTCATAAGCTTGAGAGATGTGGTAGCTATCTAGTAAATAGTATATATATATAATCATATTCATAATGTACTTATATCCTGAATCTTCTAAAAATAGCATATTCTAATCTGAATTGTGTATGCATCCTTATCTGCATTGATTTTTGTCTTCTTAATTGATAGTTTTTAGTTTCAACCATATAACCAACTAGAACGAGATGGGTTCCACAAGACGTATCACATAAAGAGATGATACCCCAAATATACTAGAGTAGGGTGACAAGTAAAGCCAAATGACTCCTTGCATCACCGTGGCATAAAATTGAAATTTGCATAAAGAAGGAAAATGAAAAAAAAAAGGACCTTTCACTTTCAGGTCCTTCAATATTTGTTGCTCAAAATTCCGGTAATATAATAGCGTAGAAGAATAAATATAACTGACATACCCTTTGGTTTTATTGCAGAAGTAATAAATGATCAAAAGGTAGAAACATAACATCTCGTTTCCAAGCCTAACTCTAATCCCACTTACACTCCTACTGCTTGGATTAAAAGGTGAAGCTAGAGATAAACCATGTGGAACTAGCAAGTCTAATTATAGCTTTAACCTCTCCCTCCCCTTACTCTGATTTTCGTCTCTGTCCTTTGGTGATACACCTTCTGTTACCTCCTATTGATTCTTCAACACTCAAAATCATCGTCCCTTGGCCTAATCCCTAGAAAGCAGGCACTCTAAAAATCAGCAGTGTCTGTGTCCTGTCCCATCCTGCCCTGTCCAGTCCTGTCGGACACGTATTGGACATGGTACAAGCGCTCCAAAATGCACTAGGACATGCCAAAACATGTGCGGTGTCCGTGTCACCGTGCCTATTATGTCTCGTATTTGTGTCACTGTAACATATGCCTAACCTAAAACCCAGACATTGAGCTTCTATAATGGTCCAAGGAGGACTCTAAGTCAATAATTCTACATAAAATTAACCAAACAATTAAGTTGTCTGTATACCTGACCGCCCTTCTCTAAGTTAATAGTTCCATATATAACTAACCAAACAATTAAGCTGTCTGTATACCAACTGACCAACGGATCTTCATATGACCTAACTTTGATCAGGACAGACTGGAATATCGGCAACCCAGCTCCATAGAATTGCCCCCAGATCTCAATACAGAAAATCAACTTCTTCTTTTTCCAAACTCGAAGCATTCTAGTTTAATTATTGGTTGGCAACAATCGAGAAATAACATATATAGCTTTCCAATCGAATTCCTCGCCAGGAAATCCAATTTTCATCACTTTCTCCTAAATAACTAACCCCTACCAATTCAAATCCAGTCATCAATGTGGCATCAATGACATAGAAATTAGCTTTACATTCAACGCAAAATAATGTATACAGAGAGAGATGAGACCTGCAAATTCAAAGAGTATTCTAGTCTGAACTACTGGCAACAATCAACAAACAAACAACTATAGTTTCCTATATCAAATTTCCCACCAAAGAATCCATTTTTATCACTTGCACATAAATAAGCAGTCCCAATTCAAATCCAATCATCAAATGACACCATGGGACACAGTAATCTACAAAATTTAAACTTAAACGCAAAATAAAGCCGATTTGTGAGAAAGATGACACCTTTACAATCAAAATATAACAACTAGAGCTTTCTATACCGAATTCCTCACAAAATACAAAATTTTCACATTCTCGTAAAATCCAGTCATCAACTTGGCACCTATTATAAGAAAATTAGCTCTAATATTCACAAAAAAAAATGTCGACAGATCGAGAGAAAAGACCTTGAAAGGGGATCGGTAGCGGAACTTTGCGTTATCGTAGTCGACATCTTTCGTAGAGTAAGGGAGAGATTTGGACGACGACATGGATCCAGGAATTAGGGCTTATTTTGGGTCAAATTTGTGATTAATTTTGAGAAGAGCAAATGGGGAATGGGGATGGACGTCACATGGAGTCAACGAAAAGAGTCAACGGATTTATTTCTATTTCTATTTCTATTTTTATTTCTATTTTTTTCTAACTTTTTCTGAAAAAATTAATTAAGAGTCTCAACATAAGCCCCTCAATTGATTATATCTCTACTATTATAATGAGGCTTCAAAACGACTCGAAATTGAGCCGTCTAAGCCGTATATATCATCAACCATTTTTTAAATAAAAATTTAAAATTAACTACCTCTCTTATTTTCTGTATCGGTATCCGAACCCTCTCTTCTCACGTAAAAATTTAAAAACCACCCGATACTATAATATATTTAAAATTAGAATTATGTTTAAACTAACTACATAACATTATTTAATCATACACATATCCAAAATTTTAAAAAATAATAATCATAACAGATCATATTAAAATATATTTAAATTGTATTTTAAAATATTTTAATATAATTTAAAATTTTATATACTTTATTAATACTATCATTGATTTATTTATACGTGCAACGCACGTAAACGTGACTAGTTTAAAAATAAGCCTTTTGTATCTTGTTATCATGGAGAAATCCAAATCTTTCCTAATTAACAAAAAGCTTCCTTTAGTCCTTAGCTAACCTACCTCTATCCCGAACTTAATCTTATATATAGTATATCAATGACTTTTTTGTCCTTATAATTCCGTTAGAAGGATTTTAATAGGTTGAGTTTGAGGTTGAAGAGAGGCACATAGGAATGGCTAGTAGGGATATGGAGGGAATGGCCAAGGAAGGAGAATTGTAATGCTCCACACCGCACGGTACATTATGTTGAGTCGATGGAGTCGAAGAGGTATGGATTGGACCCGAGTAAGTATTCAAACGATTTGAAGAGGTATTAATTATATTGGTTTCATGTGCAGGTAGCGTGCGGCGCCCCCTGCAACAAGCTGAAGCGTAGGCACGAGTCCGTTAGTTCGATGGAGCATGAAGTGCTCGAATGGCTAAGTCAAGTGAGTTGGCCGTACAACAAGTTAAAGAATCGAGCCGCATCGGCTCGGCAAAACAATAAGACGTATCGGCTTAAGGTGGACGGGATTAGACTCTTCTCCCCTACTCCTTCATGCCTAATAAAATGTACCATGATATGCGGACGTCGGTATTAGGTTTGCGAGCATGGCTCGAATGTATAAAAGTCGTAGCGTGCGTCGAACATAAGATAGAACATTGAACATTGAACAATTGAGTGTAGAACCCTAGAGGGGAGGTAAATATGGTAATTAACTAATTACCAACAATAATTAGCAATTTAAAAGTATACTAAAAGAGAGAGAGATTCAAACACTCGATGTATCCTGGTATCCTCCCAAGGGGCACTCCAGTCCCGGAACTCTCTCCGACTTTAATCCACTATTTGAATAAATAGTTGCACACGAGTTTGGATTTGAAGACTCGTCAATTTCAACACGAGTTTGGATCCGAAGATCTCGTCAACTTCTTACACACGAGTTTTCCTCCGAAGGCTCGTTTCAATAAGAAAGAAAGAAGGTTTTTGATCTTCTACAACACTTTTAAGATCGAAGATTAAAACTCTTGAATACTCTAGCAATTTTGGTTGGATGACAAATTAAAGCTTTGGATAGAGAGTAATGGTGAGGCTCTTGGTTGTTTAGAAAAATTAAGGCTCAAGTGGATGGCTTTAAAGAGAAGACACAACCACTTTAAATAGAGCACCAAGAGAGTTAGTCATTTAATGCTCCAAATGCACAGCTGATGGAATTCCGTCGGTATGGGACGACATTCCGTCGGTATACCATTTCTGAACAGTAACGATAATAAATCTAGTCGTTGGAGCATTTAATGCTAAGATCCGTTCATTCAAAAATTAAAAATAAAGCAGACGGAATACCGACAGTACAGATTGGTATACCGTCGGAGTACCGATTATCTTCACAGAACTGTTTCTGTGTAAGAAATCGATATACCGTCGTAAACTACGGTATGCCGTCGATATGCCGATTATCTTCACAGAACTGTTTCTGTGTAAGAAACTGGTATACCGTCGGTATATTGCGGTATGCCGTCGGTATAACGATTATCTTCACAGAATATTTTCTGCGTAAGAAATCGGTATACTGTCAGTATGCTACGGTATGTCGTCGGTATACCGATTATCTTTACAGAACCTTTTATGTGTAAGAAATCGGTATACTATCGGCACCTAGCGGCATACCGTTGGTCTTCCGTTGTAAGTATATCAAGTGATTTTCGAAGGATATTTTATAAGGACTTTTGGTTTGTCATCTGTCCTAGACCTTGTACAGACTCTAGGACCTTGAATCTTTTAAAAGCAGGCTTTTGAGTGTGCAGTGGCTTCTCTTCAGTCTTTGTTTTAAGTCATTCCATAAGTCTTCTGTATTGGACCAATGATTGTATCATGTTCTTGAATATGATTAATCTGTTAAGTTTAGCATTTCATTATCACTAATCTTTATACTATCACTATAGCATTTCTACTTATACTTATACCTTTGGTGATATGGCTTATTGTTTTACATATTAGTGATATGAGTTTTCATTATATATATCTTAAATTAAATTGAGTTACCAAAATCAAAACTATGTTTTGATTCTGGTTATTCAATTAAGTTTAACATTATGATCTCACTAATATTTATGCTATCACTATAGCTCTTATACTTAAACTTAGCATTGTCCTACAGTGCTTTATCTTATCATATTTGCTACATGTATATTGCTTTGTTCGTCTAACATGCACATGCAGAAAAGCAATAAGCAAGATCAATGTGGACATATGTAATGAAGAAATCATGGTGGGCCAAAGACGACAGATCCTAAAAGATTTCTCTGAACCACCCGACGACATCTCCGGAGCCACGCACTCAGGGGTTTTGTCACGCCCCGACCCGGGAAATCGCTCGTCCTCGCTAGATTTCATCCGAATCATCGTCCTCGCTGGGGCGTGATGCCGCACGAGCCTAGAGTTGCGCTCGTGCAAGGCAAGATAACAGTTCACATAGAGTTTATCCCAAATTGATAACATAAAGCAGCGGAAGGAAACAAAGTATAACACAAGAATCTCTTTTTTATTCATATTGAACTGAAGGTTACAAAGGCTCTGAATAGCCCAACATAAAATGCCAATTGACTACAACGCTCATGATCTCTTTAGCTCACAAAGGATTTCATTGTCCCATACATTATGCCTCTTTATAGCTACCAAGTTGTCTTCGGCCGAACATCTCCATGTCGCAAGTCCGAACGCATATGCGGAAGCTCCTCTTGAACACCAAGGACTCCATGCCTCGGCACGTCCAAGCCAAGCTCCGCCCCGAGCTGATCATAACCTGAACCTGCACATAAACTAGTGGGGGTTTAGTGCTTTCGTCCTCGCTTCGTACTGATCAAGACCCGCTCGCACCCAAACCAAACACTTATTCATTTAGTGAAACATGCATCTTACTTTGTGGTCTTTCTATTTAGCCTTAGGATCAATTTTATGGCAACGCTTAAACATAGCACATGACTTAAATGTGTCCCATACCGTGTTCCTGCAGCAGATACAGTTAGACATAATCTGAAACATAAACAAAGTGTTCGTGCTCGTCTCGTTTTCATATTGCCTAGCCTGTACGGTTAGAACTTAACATAGAATCATCTCATTCACGCAAGCGACCAATCATAAACGTAAACATATACATAATGGGTAGCAGACCCTGCGCCTGCACCCATCTCTCATCTCAGCCCACCGGCCCTATCTATATGAAGGTCACGGTGTGTCACACCGTAATGGACTTGGCATCTCATATGTGTAAGCCTACAATCGCTTCGATACGGGTTGCTAGCCCAGTATCCGAAGGATCCCAAACTTACGGATATTATAGCTTATCACAGCACTGGACGGTCGTAATCCGTCCGAATGTTGTGCACCATAAATACCACACATAATTCCCTCCTAGGCCGAACGGTCCCGGCGCCCCGGCGTAACCGTTCGAGGGAAGCCGCACCCGTACACGGGCCATCCGAGTCCATTGACCATGCAATACGTTCCATATCATACAATCCATAGTATACCAACTGATCTCGTATTCCATAAACATATTCTCACACATAAACGGTTCCCCGTGCCATAAACGGTTTCCCGTGCCATAAACATAATCCACCATTCATATGGGGAGCTCCGTCGGCGTTATGCCCCAACACATTCATATTGATGCACGATGCCCAACGGCTTAGTCGTCTCGTACTCATAATCACGCGTCCCGTTCATAATGTTATTCGCATAGCCTACTTCCGTATTTACTTAGTCTTTTCGTAACATAAGTGCACAAAGGCACGCTCAGCATCATAATCAATGTTCTACGCCTAGAGTTCAATGTTCTCGGAGCCGTGCACCTGATGCACATCTCGATGTTGTCTTTTAATGTTCTACCATCATGCCCTATCGCGACTCGTGCACTTGATGCACGTCGCTTCAATTGTTCGATTGTTCAATGTTCTATCTTAGTGTTCGACACATACTTAGACAATTTGCCGCCGAGCCACGCTAGCTAACTCGATAACATATTACGCATACCATAACATATTATATTAGACGTGAAGGAATAGGAAGAGAGAGTCAAGAACCCGCCCACCTTAAGTCGATACGCCTTGCCGTTTCGCTGAGTTGAAGCGCCTCGCTTCCATAACTCGATCGCATAGCTAACTCCCGAACTTAGCCATTCCTTTGAACTACTTGGTTGTTTTGGCCTATCGCGCCCATGCCACAATTCGTAATCCAGCATAAAGGCATAGCCTGCACACCAGATCAACTAACATTAGCACTTGCTCAAACGAAACTTATCCTTTGCATCGATTCGATTCATAGATTCCAACCGACTCAAAGCTTACCTTTGGCCAACGTAACTCTCGTATCGATTCGCATCGATACCTCATCGGGTCAACACAACTCTGCGAGTCAACGACTCATCGTAATGCACCGATGCGGAGCGGGGCATTACATAATATACCACTCAAAATCAGGTTCGTCCTCGAACCGAAACCAACACTTAATCCAAGTGCCTCGCATAGATCGCTTTACGATCTCGTACTACTATCGTTGAATCATACAACTTAGTTTGGATCATACACATATTTTAGGCGTTCCACCAATATATGCATTTCAGCCAAGCTCGGTTGTAGGATATCGGGACAACTGTCAAGCTCAACTTAATCCTCAAGCACCAATCATTCCGTACACTTGGTCAAATCTTAGCGCCTATTCACATACTACTTCTCGTATGCGTATTCCATAACATGCGATCATCTTCCAACATTTGCACATAACTTAATTCAAACCATAACTTCGATCTCATAAGTTTCTCGCTGGCCACCTAACACTCGCATTGCACAAGTCATTGCGCATCCGATCGCAACAAGCTCCCGCAACGCCTATTCGCCCAATCGTTTCCTATCTCTCGCATAACTCAAGTCTTTCATCCAATCATCCATAACATTTTGCCTTAACGACATGGACTACGTCCACATGTCTCCATTTTCTTTTGCTTACAATCCATACTAAGTCTCGCACACAACTATCCCAATACGATCCACGTTCTCGAACTACCCGCGCATCGAGTCTGGGGCTACCCCCGCTAGGTAACTTATCCAGACATCATGCTTAATCTCTCCCGACACAAGAGGTCAACTAGAGTCTACGATGCTCAAAGGTAACAATCTTTTTGACCCAAGGTCTCTTACGATGCGCCTATCTCCGATTCTCGACCAAGTATGAATCCTTTACTCAATTCTCGAATCAATCCGACTAATTCGTTTCATAACATAAATCTCGCGCTCAACACACATAGCCTAACCGTTACTCAACCGATCTACGACCCACTCTTAGGTCGTTCTACTATCCGTCGCTCTCGCGCATTGCATAATTCTTGCAATCGCCTTACCGCGTCACTATGCTAAGCACGTTTCTCAATATATACTCGATCATTCATTATCCTCGATAAAATTCCTTACGCGACTTCTTTAGGGTCATCCTATGGGACTTCCATATTCACTTGATTTGGCGGTTAAGTCTTCTAGGGTCATCTGCCCCGGAACTACGCTCGATAATTGAAGATCATCAACGAGGGACAGTTACAACGAACCATGCTATATCCTATCGCGGAGCCAAATCAATTCCCGACACTTCCTGTGGGACTTTACCCAATCCGACATACTTTACCAATCCGTAATTTATCCATCCCCCCGCGCAACTGATGCGCCGCCGCTACTCGAATCACTCGTATACTACCGTCAACAATATCGCACAATCCTCAATTTTACCTTCACATCAAACCACAAGTCCATATCAATTTGCCACGCCTCGTAAGTTCGATCATCCCCGCTGGATGAATCACCATACCAGCGCTCACGCAGAATGATCGTTCAAATTTGACGTGACGCATGTGCGAGGCTGGTGTTGCGCTCGCTCAAGACAAGAATGTCAACATAGTGGTGATCCGCGAAGCAATCCATACACTTTCGTTTTCATCCGAGTAACATCCGTCCACTCTCAATTTCTCGAAGCATTCCCACCGACATCATCCAAACTACCTTCAACTTAACTTGCTTCTTATTCGTCCAACAACAATGCTAAACAAAATTTTCGTTCATTCGATTAGAGTATCCCTGAGTTATTGCATATCGTCTTTGATACGCCTCAATACCATCGTCGATATGCATAACTTGAACATCTTCCTTTCTCATAAGCTTAAATTCATTGCTATCACTGCCGTTATTCGAATTCGAATACGAATCAAGTCTCGCACTTATCAAGATCCATTCCGTTGTAACTACTTAACATCGTCGCGACACAATTTCGATTTCACATATCCATTCTCATATCTCTAACTCGCACTTCCAAATCGTGCTACCGACTCATCGCACTAACCCATATTCGTTCGCACGATTTCTCCGTACCTACTCAATTCATTCCGAATGGTTTTCGTACCGACTTAACTCGACCGAGTCGATTATTTCCTCAACGTAATATTCGTTCGCTATGCTCAGCTTATCGTTCAACTCACGCTTAACGAATCCTCGTCCGACGTATCCTCCGTGGATATGACTTCGTACATAATCGTTCAACTTAATTCATCAAGACATACTCACATCGACTTCTCTCAAGTCATTCCCACTCAAGCCTCGATACTACTCCGTCCGTTGCGGACAAACCTATCGTAACAACATAATCATCTCGACGAACTCTATCGCAAGTCACCAACCGGCTTAACATAGTTATCGTTAAGTGGTATTCCATATACCACTCAGGATCGAGCCTATCGTTATCGACACAATACTTCGTTATACTTGCTCGCATAGTTGGTATTGCATATACCACTCGAAATTGAGTCGCTACTCGACATCACATTCCGCATAGGTCTGACATCTATCTCAACTTAACCGTCCCATATGGCGATCCTTCCGATCCCAGCTCTAACGTTAGCTCAAGTTTGACACACATTCAATCTAACCGTACCCTGGCGATCATCTCGATCACACTCGCAATATTCGCTTATTCCAAAGCTCAACGCGACATACGGCCAACATACACGTTCGCCTACTCAAACTTGACTTAGCGACTAATTCGACTCGTTACTATCGCATCCGCGATCTTCTAATCTCGCTCGTTGCAACTCGTGCAACAACTCATTCTCGATACTTACGGTCTTTACTCAGTCTTGTGCAACATATCGCTATCCATCTGCATAGCCATACAACACGCATCATACCATATCGACTCGTTGTACTGATGCAACGAACGATCCACGACTTGCTGCACTCCGTGCAACCAACGACATATAACCATTCTCATAGCCACATAACACGCATCGCCTCACATATCAATCCGTTGTACTTCGTGCAACCAACAACACATATCTCCTCGCACTGCGTGCGACCAACAATACGTATATCATTGCACTTCATGCAACCAACATCGCCATATTCGTTGCACTTCGTGCGACCAATATCCCATCATCCGTTGCACTTCGTGCAATCAACACTCTCCGATGGCACCCGGAGATCACGTAATAGTCACGACATACTTGTGGCAGACGTACACAACTTAATATAGACTTATTGTATGGAACATCCAATGTAGCGTCGAGCAGATCCATGAGCCATGCAGTTGCGGAAACAACTTAGAGTCAACTGAATTCGATAGCGAAGCAACTTGAGGGTCAAAGAGATTCACGCACGATCCAAAGGATGGAACCGCTCTGATACCAACTTGTCACGCCCCGACCCGGGAAATCGCTCGTCCTCGCTAGATTTTACCCGAATCATCGTCCTCGCTGGGGCGTGATGCCGCACGAGCCTGGAGTTGCGCTCGTGCAAGGCAAGATAACAGTTCACATAGAGTTTATCCCAAATTGATAACATAAAGCAGCGGAAGGAAACAAAGTATAACACAAGAATCTCTTTTTTATTTATATTGAACTGAAGGTTACAAAGGCTCTGAATAGCCCAACATAAAATGCCAATTGGCTACAACGCTCATGATCTCTCTAGCTCACAAAGGATTTTATTGTCCCATACATTATGCCTCTTTATAGCCACCAAGTTGTCTTCGGCCGAACATCTCCATGTCGCAAGTCCGAACGCATATACGGAAGCTCCTCTTGAACGCCAAGGACTCCATGCCTCGGCACGTCCAAGCCAAGCTCCGCCCCGAGCTGATCATAACCTGAACCTGCACATAAACTAGTAGGGGTTTAGTGCTTTCGTCCTCGCTTTGCACTGATCAAGACCCGCTCGCACCCAAACCAAACACTTATTCATTTAGTGAAACATGCATCTTACTTTGTGGTCTTTCTATTTAGCCTTAGGATCAATTTCATGGCAACGCTTAAACATAGCACATGACTTAAATGTGTCCCACACCGTGTTCCTACAGCAGATACAGTTAGACATAATCTGAAACATAAACATAGTGTTCGTGCTCGTCTCGTTTTCATATTGCCTAGCCTGCACGGTTAGAACTTAACATAGAATCATCTCATTCACGCAAGCGACCAATCATAAACGTAAACATATGCATAATGGGTAGCAGGCCCTGCGCCTGCACCCAGTTCTCATCTCAGCCCACCGGCCCTATCTATATGAAGGTCACGGTGTGTCGCACCGTAATGGACTTGGCATCTCATATGTGTAAGCCTACAATCGCTTCGATACGGGTTGCTAGCCCAGTATCCGAAGGATCCCAAACTTACGGATATCATAGCTTATCACAGCACTGGACGGTCGCAATCCGTCCGAATGTTGTGCATCATAAATACCACACATAATTCCCTCATAGGCCGAACGGTCCCGGCGCCCCGGCGTAACCGTTCGAGGGAAGCCGTACCCGTGCACGGGCCATCCGAGTCCATTGACCATACAATACGTTCCATATCATACAATCCATAGCATACTAACCGATCTCGTATTCCATAAACATATTCTCGCACATAAATGGTTCCCCGTGCCATAAACGGTTTCCCGTGCCATAAACATAATCCACCATTCATATAGGGAGCTCCGTCGGCGTTATGCCCCAACACATCCATATTGATGCACGACGCCCAACGGCTTAGTCGTCTCGTACTCATAATCACGCGTCCCGTTCATAATGTTATTCGTATAGCCTACTTCCGTATTTACTTAGTCTTTTCATAGCATAAGTGCACAAAGGCACGCTCAGCATCATAATCAATATTCTATGCCTAGAGTTCAATGTTCTCGGAGCCGTGCACCTGATGCACATCTCGATGTTGTCTTTCAATGTTCTACCATCATGCCCTATCGCGACTCGTGCACTTGATGCACGTCGCTTTAATTGTTCGATTGTTCAATGTTCTATCTTAGTGTTCGACACATACTTAGACAATTTGCCGTCAAGCCACGCTAGCTAACTCGATAACATATTACGCATACCATAACATATTTTATTAGACGTGAAGGAATAGGAAGAGAGAGTCAAGAACCCGCCCACCTTAAGCCGATACGCCTTGCCGTTTCGCTGAGTTGAAGCGCCTCGCTTCCATAACTCGATCGCATAGCTAACTCCCGAACTTAGCCATTCCTTTGAACTACTTGGTTGTTTTGGCCTATCGCGCCCATGCCATAATCCGTAATCCAGCATAAAGGCATAGCCTGTACACCAGATCAACTAACATTAGCACTTGCTCAAACGGAACTTATCCTTTGCATCGATTCGATTCATAGATTCCAACCGACTCAAAGCTTACCTTTGGCCAACGTAACTCTCGTATCGATTCGCATCGATACCTCATCGGGTCAACACAACTCTGCGAGTCAACGACTCATCGTAATGCACCGATGCGGAGCGGGGCATTACAGGTTTCGCTGCCCGATCAGCGGACGGGGGTCGAGGGGGCAGCGTACCCCGTAGGGGTTCGGAGACGAAGCCCCTGAAAGGTATTCAGTTTTCACAAACTGGATATCTTTGGATAACTACCGTCAAGCAAGAAGCCAACATCTATCAAGGAAAGAAGCCATGCCATGCCATCATCATTTCAAGACTCTGAAGAAGCCTGCACCTGCTATAATATATCTAGAGTCTGTAATGAGTCTTAGAAATAATTGTAAACACAAGAAATGGATGGCAAAATCGCAAGATAGGGTAGAAATTAGTCCAGAATCATTTTCAGATGAAAATCGGCATACCAACGATATACCGGTCTATGCTGACGGTATACCGATTTTTGTTCACAAAAAGTTTCTGTCTACAAAATCGGCATACCGACGGAATACTGATCTATGCCGACGGTATACCGATTTAGTAACATTGAAAATACAATGGTCGGATTTCGAACATTTAATTATCCCAACGGCTATATTTCTAGTCGTTGCAATTCCAGAACGGTATTTCGATGGTATACCGATCGCTAACTAAAAAAGTTGCCTTTGAGCTCTTTTCAATGCTTTGGTTATAAATAGCCTTGAACCCCTGTTTGCCATTGATTGTAAAAGTACAGAACAATTATATAGGAGGACTGGACTTAGACTCACAATACAAACTTGCTCGTACAAAAAAAGCCTAGGGACAAAAATCTAGGTACAACAGTCTAAGTACGATCGTTTAGTTTTGATTCTGGGGGGTGACGGTAGAGGCTCGGGAAAGCGACGGCCGCTCTGCCTTACTCCTTGGACGATCAGACGTAGCCTTGGCTTCGATGAAGAACTGCTCTCAAGATGGGAAGACTCTTCTGTGCGCGCCTTGTCTCTCAGTGTGTCCAGCCGGGTGGAGAGGATCTCTCTTGCAAGGGAATGTCACCTTGCTATATTTTTTTTGTTTCTCTGGATCCGATCTCTCCTCATTTTTTCTCTTGAATTCTCCAGGGTTTGCAAGGGAATGACACCTTGCTATTTATAGAAGTGGGGGTATGATCATTAGGGTTTGCAATGATCACCCTAAAAAAGTCGACGGCTTGGGGACTTAATTGCCATTTTCCTTGATCCTATTTTGTGGGCAATTAATCTGGACCACTAATCTTGATTGTAACGAATCTGGACAATTAATACTGATTGTATAAAATTCGTATGGGCAATCAATATTGATTGTCATGAATCTTGGGAAGCTCGGATCTCCTGCCACGTGTTTAATCCATGTGATTGCCATAAATCTGTTTTGATTCGGATAATTATGATGATTGCACTAAATCAGGTTGTTGGGATTTGTTGATAACTCTTGATTTATTTAGTGCTACGTGAGAAACTGATCTTCTGCCACGTGTCATAATCGCGAGCCACAGCCGCATGAGGGTAGCTTCTTAGGTTTTGGACTGTATGAAGGTGGCAGCCGCATAGGTGAAGCCTCCAAAATCTGAGCCGCATGGGGGTAGTTTTCAATTGAGCTGCATAGGACTTGCCACGTGTCAAGGCTGCATGGGCGTGAGCATGGAGATGATCCTCATGATCCGAGCCGCATGAGAACAGCGGCCGCATAGTGTGACTATTCATAATTTGAGCCGCATGACAAGGATCTTCACGTTCTGAGCCGCATGCGAGCATCAGCCGCATGGGGTGGTGGCAGTCGCATAGGAGGCTTTGTAGTTGGTGGATCGTGCCAACTGCAGAGAGGATTTTCTCTGTTTCTCGAGAAATACGTCATCATATCGAAGTTTATCATTTCAGCTTTAGTGTCAGAGTTATTACTTTATGTCAAAGCATTTAATGGGAGCAGTCACTTTATGGCCAGCTGTAAAGCTGCATATGGTCACGTGATTCTTGCCTGAGCCGCATGAGGCTATTTGAAGAGTTTCTGAGCTGCATGAGGCTCTGATAGATTCCTGAGCCGCATGAGACTCCTTCTGTTTTGAGCCGCATGCGCTTCTTCTGGTTTGAGCCGCATGGGCTTGAGCCGCATGGGCTTCTTCTATTTTGAGCCGCATGGACTTTTTCTGTTCTTTTCCATGCTTCTACAAGACCCCCTTCAAAGTTTTCAATTTAAAAATTTGGAATACTTTGAATGAGAAGCATGGCTATATGAGCTCGGCTGGCCGCATAGGATGTTTTTGGCCGCATGGCTTGTCTGGCCGCATGGCTTGTCTGGCCGCATAGACTCCCTAGCCGCATGAACTGCTTTTGCTGCATAGATCACTTCTGGCCGCATGCTGTTCTCTCTGCCATGTAGGCGGCATTAATTTTTCTTGATTCGTTATGATTTGGAGCCGTCTTTAGGGGGGAATCCCAAGAGTCGGTTCATTAAATATTTGGATTTCGTGCTTTCATGAATCTTCTTTATGAGAGAGGGGGCGAAATCCGAGGAGTCGGTTTTGCCTGCAGCACACGACCCGAAGCGATTTATCGGTCCACGTGCCCCCCTATGTTAGCCTATAAATAGGGTGTTGTTAGGATAGAGAGACTTCTTTGCCTTCTTTTGTCTTCTTCTTCTCTTGCCCTAAGCTGTTGTTCTTTTTTCTCCGATCATCATCACCAACGGCCCCGAAAGCTTCCACAGCCGCTGCGAAGGAAAAGGGTGTGGCTTCTTCGTCAGCCCCGGTGCCTGAAGTCCACCCCGACGTTCATCCCTCAATTGCTGGTAAGGGTTTGGGCAGATCGTATCTTTTAAAACCAAGACGGCTCTGTTGCATGCTTTATGCACAAGCCTTTAATGCGTTCCCCATCCTCGTTGGCTCTGTTCAATTTGTTTGGGCCACATATGCGTCCTATGTTCGAGCCGCATGGGGTATATCCCATGCCCGAGCCGTATGAGGGTCGTCCAGTGGCCGCCTAGACGCTTCACAAACTGGACCGCATGGTGACCCTTCGAACAGAGCCGCATGAGTCCCTCTGAATCGAACCCGCATAAGTTCGTCTGAATTAGGCCGCATGAGGCTGTGCTGCATCGAGCCGCATGAGCTCCTCTGAAATGAGCCGCATAATGCTCCGCTAAGTAGAACCGCATAAGCCTACGCTAAGCAGAGCCGCATAGGCTTACGCTACTTGGTGCTGCATAAGCTCGTTTTGAAATGGAGCCGCATAAGCTTATCTCTAAATAAAGCCACATAGACTTATGTGAGCCAAAGCACTTAGTAGTTTCGTTTTAGCCATCTTTTGATTTGTTTCTTTCTTTCCTTCTTCAGTGAATCTACCAGTGAATGCTGCTGGAGAACTTCTGGTGGGGCACGCCCAATCTGCTATGGGCTATAGGTACGATCATATAGTCGAGTATATGACGAACCAGCTCCCAAAAGAGCCTTTGGGGAGGCTGAATGCTATCAAGAAGCTGTCCTTTCACTTCCTCTGTGCCATGATAAACTCGGGACAATTGGAGGGGGAATACCTGAAGCCTGCGTTCCTCTTCGGGGATGCTTTGTCCGTGAAGAACACCCGGGCACTGGATATATCTGAGAGCTGGGACTTTACTCTTGATGGGGTGGAGATCCACATCCCTCCGATAGAGCGTCATTTTCCTTTGTCCTGGTTCAATATGCTACCGCTAGACAGAAGGATAGTAGACTCCTTGACTCCCAGCAAGTCGGAGATGTTTGTGGGAAACATCCATTACAATAGGAATTTAGGGTCAACGTATCCGGAAAGGGAACCGGTCGGTCGGTACGGGATGGGACTTGCTCCGGGTACCTTCATAAATGTAACGGGTCCCAATTTTACGTTCACCCAAGCTGATACCTGCTTGAACCAGCTTGCTCGGAAAGGGTCTTATCCTGTCGGCCGGTTGGCATTGGTGAACTGGATAAACCCTATCCCTTCGTGGGCCAACTTGACCACGTGGATTCTGCAGAAGTATGAGGCTTTCCTGCATGAGATCGTCCTTTACCATGCCATTCGGGGCACCTATCATGATCTGCCCATAAATAAACCGTTGTTCATGGCTCTCCTGGAGATGTTCAACCGGAGGACGGGTACTTTCTTCACGCCCAGAGGGGAGTTGGGACTTGCTCTCCACGAGATGTATGTTGTCTCCAAGCTGCCCTGGGGGGAGGAAGTCTTTGAAGTATACACCCCTACGAGCGAAGAGCTCGAGGATTTGGATCGGCAGTTCCCGGACTTTGTTGTCGTGTATCGAAAATTGTTATGTCACCACAGTACTTGTCATCAGACGGCTATCAAGAAAGACGGTAGCTCGGAAGGGAGCGCTCCTCACACCGCCACCTGGGTCGTATATCTTTTCACACTCGGTGCCTCAGGCCGAGTTTCTTCCCGAGATCCTCAGACTCATGAGGAGGTATAACACTTGGTGTCGACTGCCAAGAGATCGAGGTCTACGGGCGACACCTTTGGGAGTAAGACTGACTCCTTTAGTTATTTTTATCATGGTACTCAGCGACTGTCGGAGAAGGCGCTCCTTGCGGGATTTCTGATGGTGTGGCTGCGAAACTGCGTAGTCTCCGGAGGGACGGGTTCTATTGAGAGGATCAGTCACCACTTTATCCTTCCCATCGTAAAGCTAGTTTTTAGGGTCAAATTGGCCCTTCCTCCGGCTATGGTGTGCAGCATACACCATGGCCTTTGTGCCTTTTCGTCCAAGGTCATCGCTCGTGACACGGCGATGGATTTTGAGCGCGTAGAACTTCCATACCATTATTTAATGGGGTGGATGCTAATGCACTGTCGGTCTCTGATGAGGCCTGGAGGAGAAGACGACGTTACGGCTAATGACACTTTCATTTTCTGATTCCACCATCAGCCCTGGGAGTACAGCACCATGCCAGCCTGTCGAAGAGCACTGGCAAGAGTGGACGGATACGACTTTTTTGTATCCGTACCTCGTTTTACTGCTGAAGAGGTGAGGAGCGCACATGTTGATGGTACCGATCCCCCTCTCCTCTTACCTAAAAAAATGCTCATTTGGCTGCGTAATATCCGCCCAATGTACCTGATATATCGTAATCACAACAACGTCTACTTGGAGCCGTACCTGCCCAGTAGGTTTTCCCGCCAGTTCGGGTATAGCCAACTATTCTTGGACAGTCCCAGCTCTTGCCTGGGCTTTGAAGGTAGCGTCCTGGATGGTATCAGGGCATGGCATTATTACGACACGGTTCATACTCGAACCACCTTTTCAGTCCCTGATGGCGAGGTACCAGGGGAGATTTTATATATGGCAGCCTTATATCATGTTACAGCGAACAAGCCTCCCGTTAATTTCGATCTGAGTACCAGTTTTATCGCGGGTACTGGCTTAGAAGAGAAGCCCAAGGGGTCTAAGAAAAGGAAGAGGAAGGCGAACACAGTTCCCGTGCCTGACTCGGAGTCCACCACTACGGACGAAGAGAATGATGAACATGATGCAGATAACTCTTTCCTTCTGGTGGAAGATGTTGGGGCGGATCAGCCGCCAATTATGTCAGATGAGATGGTGGAGGATCAGCCGTCTATTGCACCTGGTCCTGTACAGAAACGTAGCAGGCAAATCTCTCATGTTGGCGGTATTCCTAACTCCCAAAAATGGGCTGCGACCAGACGTCGTAAGTTAACTATAAAGAAGAGAAGCAAGGACGCCGACCCCGCTTCAGAGGTAAATCGAGCTACTATTTTATTTATTCAGTTCTCCTTTTCTCCTGAAGTTTGACCTTAATCATTTTTCTTTCCTCTCGTAGGCGTCAGAAGAAGAGGAATCTCGTGAACCGGCCACTATTTCTGAAGTCGATCCAGCCCTAAACACTTTGATCAATGACATGTGTGCCGGGATTATTTCTGCCGGGGCTCTCTCGATTGCGGCTGAGGGATCTCACGGTGCTGAGGTCGCGACTCGAGATGACGGGGGCTCCGATGAACCTGTCCCCGAAATTGCTGAATTCCATCAGGGTGATGCTGATCTAGTCGTACCTCCTTCCGAGGCGGCCGGGGCAGAAGACCCAGCCGGATTCAGCTTGGGGGTTACCTGTGTGGGGACTATGGCGGTTGTGAGCGAATCTCAGCCTCCACAACCCTTCCCTGGTAAGATAAGCCAAAATTTGATTAATGAGGAGGCCCATTCGCTCAATTATCACATCCTTCGGGTTACGTTGATTGATGGTTGCTCTAGACATACAAGTCCTGCCCTTTCAGTGTCGATGATGGACATTGTTAAGGTAGGCTCTGCTAGCGGGGATTTGGTGGAAGGGAGCGTGCTCCCTCCTCTTCCGACTTATCTTGAGGGGCCTCCCGCCGAATCGAGTTCGGGAGGTCATATGGCGGCACAGCCTGGACATGGAGCAATGGTCCCTGCATCTTCCTCTGCTCGTATGACTTTGGGGGTTGACCTCTCAGCTTTACCGAGTATCCAGGTTGTTCGGGCCGCGGAGGAAGAATTGGCCGCTGTTCAAGCGTCCATTCGCTTAGAATTTATTTCCCTTGTGGCAGGAGCGGCAAGTTCTGCTGCGTCTTCTTCGACATTGCCAGCCACACTTCCTTTGACACCGTCCTCTGCGGAAGTTCTGGATGAGGCGTCGCAGGATGTGGTTGATAGTTTCTACCGCCACTTGAAGAGAGGAGTAGAAGCTACTGTGGAGCGGGGAACCCCTTTCGTCTTGGCCCGACAATGCGCCCAAGGCCAAATTGACATTCTCAAACCCCTCCCCGGCAGGGCAGGGATAGCTGTGCTTCTGGAGCCCAAACTGTTGGATGCTGATTAGCTTGTGGCCCAATTTCAAGTGTTGCGACAAGCTGATCTGTCCGCAGCAATTGATCATGAGCGGGGGTTCCCCACCACCGCCTTAGAGAAGATAAGGCTCGCGCAGGATACATCTAAGCCGGTTATAATAAAAGACCTCGGCGACCTGTCTCTCTTGTACGACCAACTGAGCCACCGGAGCGAGGTTTGCAGGGCTCGGGAAGCAGCTGCCTCCCAGGGAGTAATTGATACAAGGGAGCAGATTCTCGAACTTCAGAAGAAGCTGGCCTTCTTGGAGTCTGAGCTTGAAGCTTCTCGTACGGACAAGAGCTGATTATTCAGGATGCCGAAAGGATTTCCAGAGCTTCCGCTAATCTGGAACGTGCTCTGAAGAAGTTTGAGGAGGGATGGCGGGCTCACGCGCCCTTGGAAGATGCGGCACTGCTGACTCAGGAGGCTGAACGTCGGGCCAAACAGAGGTTTGAGCGGTCGACTGCCTTGTTGAGGGATCGTCTTAGGGCACTATGTATCGCCGAACAATAGTCGACTTTTTTTTTTCTTCTTTTCGTTTTCGTTCTTTTCCTTCCTTAAGTGGGACATGGTCCCTTGAACATGTAGTATTTTTGCCTTTTAAACAAAAGAGTATGCTTTATTCTACCCTTTTATTTGTATTGCTTATTGTGTTTATGGTGTTTGTGGTATTTGCCCCACCGGGGAGCTGTTTGTGGACTTGTTACCCTTGGTATACCTTAGTTTTAGGCACAGATAACAAGTTGATGGGGATATTTGGAACAAATCCACAGTAAGGTGGCTATGGACGTTCCTAGTATCGGGAGAAAGAATGCCGTGGGGCAGCTGGGCCCCTGGGGCATGATGAGAAGTAAGGGGCATGTACTAGAAAACTTAGTACAGCATTTATGGTCAACAGTGGACATTTGTGGTCAACAGAGGACATTTGTGGGCCTATTATCCTTGGCGTACCCTGGTTTTTTTTGGTACGGATAATAGGTCGAGAGAGAACCAATACACTTACTCAGAGGTAATGAGGACATGACAAATATGAGGGTTTCTTCGATGGAGCCTTTCCACTCAGAGGTAATGAGGACATGGCAGGAGTGGGCTCCATGAAGGGAATATAGAACAACTCAGAGGTAATAAGGACATGAGGTTCTATGTGAGGGGCGGTTTGTTTTTGATGGAAGGAAAACAACTCAGAGGTAACATCGATGTGGTTGTCTCGAAAAATCTGTGGATTTATTACCCTTTTTATACACTGAAAGTGCGGGTATTAGATCATAAGGAGGAAGCTCTTTTAGGAGAAAAGTTCAGAGGTATGATCATACATGACTTATTACCTAGGAGAGGCGATATAGATTTATCTGTAGTGACCAGAGTGTAAGTTCAACAGTATCTGCGGGTACATAACTCGATAATTTGGAAGAGTTGGAGTCAACATGTGAGTTCAGTGGTACGAAAGAGTACATGATTCGTCATTCTGGAAGATTTGTAGTAGGGATGTGAGTTCAACGGTACGAGAGAGTACATGACTCGTCATCTTGGCAACTTGTAGACGGGATGTGAGTTTAGCGGTACGAGAGAGTACATGACTCGTCATCTTGGAGGATGTCGTTTCAGACGTAATACTTCTTTAGGAACTTGTCGTTGATAGACAACATGAGCAAGTCTCCGTTTTATTTTGTGAGGCGGTAAGATCTATTGGAGAATACAGCATCAATGATGAATGGGCCTTCCCACTTTGGCTGGAACTTACCGGCGATTTTGTGAGTCATGACCATCGGCCTTCGAACTGCCAGAACGAGGTCGCCCACTTGGAATGTTCTGGTTTTAACCATCTTGTTGAAGGCTCCGGAGATATGTGCCTGGTATAGCTCGATTTGTTGTTGAGCTAGTAGGCGCTTCTCATATAGAGCCTCCAATTCTTGTAGTATGCGATGGTGATTATCGTCCGTCGTCAATCTATATGTGAGAGCTACACGGAGTGAGGGGATTTGAGTCTTCAGTAGGAGAACTGCCTCACTTTCGTATACTAGAGAGAATGGCGTGTTCCCGGTGGCCGTTCGTACTGTGGTACGGTACGTCCATAAGCATTCGCCAAACTTCTCATTCCAGTCGCGCTTGTTTGATGACACGAACTTCTTGAGAAGCTTAATGATTGTTTTATTGAATGCTTCAGCCAGACCATTAGCCGCTGGATTGTATGGTGTTGAAACAATATTCTGGATGCGGTGCTTGTCGCAGAACCGATAGAAGGCGTGGCTTGGAAACTGCGGACCATTATCATGGATGATCCTTCGGGGCAGTCCAAAGCGATAGATGACGTGATGCTTGAGAAAACTGATCACGTTTGAAGTCTTTACTTCTGCAAGCGGAACAGCCTCCTCCCATTTGGAGAAGTAATCTATGATTACGAGTATGAAGCGATATCCTCGGGACGAAGGCGGAGTGATCGGACCGATGATGTCCATTCCCCACGCTTCGAAGGGCCAGGATGCCACCGTCGGGTATAGAAACTCGGATGGCTGATAGATGAAATCTGCGTGGACTTGACAGGCTTTGCATTTTCGTGCATAGTCTATTGCGTCAGCAACCATTGTGGGCCAGTAGTAACCCATTCGATGAAGGCAATCTTATAGTTTCGGGCCAGGCTGATGGGCCCTACAAATGCCATCGTGAGATTCACGTACGGCTTCTTTGGCTTCTGTATTTGACAGGCATCGAAGCAGTAATCCATCGTATGATCGCCGATATAGCATTTTTGTCTCTGTATCATAGAAGAATCTGAGGGAATGTCTTCTAATAGAAGTGGCTTCCTTCGAATTCTCCGACAGGATGTCGTAGACTACAAAGTCGACGAACGGTTGTCTCCAGTCTGGTGCTTCGTCGACTGTCAGGGCAGAGTAGCTCTTGGCATACTGAACATTATTCCTGGGACAGACCAACTCACAGCCTATGATGTCAACCAGATGGTGAGCATGATTTAGAACTGCTAAGGAAGCGGCTAGGCCTGCTAGAGCGTCGGCTTCAATGTTCTGGAGCCTGGGAACGTGTTCTATGAAGAACTCTTCCAAGGACGAGATGATGTCAATCGCTGTTTGGTGATTGGGGATCATGTCTTCCTGACGTACTTCGTACGAGCCCCGGATTTGATTGACGATTAGCTGCGAATCACCATATGCTTCAAGTTGCTCTACCCCCAGCTCTTTTGCGAGTCGGAGGCCAATGACCAAAGCATTGTACTCGGTCATGTTGTTTGAACAGGGCTCCGTGAGAGAATAAGCCCGATTGATTACCAACCCGGTGGGGAAAATTAGCACTATTCCGACTCCAGCGACGATGTTGCCCTTGGGCCCAGTTCTAGAAGCGCCGTCGAAGAATATTCGCCATATGGTATCGTGGGAGGCCATGTTTGAATTAGCGACCTCGTCTGGCATCTTTTCGTCTATTTTGGTTGACTCCGAACCCGGATGAGCTGCTAAAAAGTCTGCCAGAGCTTGACCTTTAACAGCCTTTTGTGGGACGAAGATCATGTGGTAAGGGGTACTAGACCAGCAGCTTGGTATCGAGGAGGTGGAAGGTTACCGACCTCCATCCTTGCTCGAGGGACAGGTACTACTCTGTCTTAAGTCCTTGTCGGAGGGAAGTTACCAAATTGTACTGACACCATGTTGGCTGCCACGGTTACCTCTTCGAAATCAATGGCCAGGGCCTTAGAATCGATAAGATGTTGGATGTATCGCTTCAGCTGATAGCAGTCTTATGTAGCATGGTGAACATAGCGATGGTAATGGCAGTACTTGGGGCTCTCCATATCTGCAGGATGAGGCTCACGCCTGGGAGGAGGGAGCTGAATTCGTCCTCCTTGGATGAGCATGTCTAAGATGGATTTAACATGGCCATCCTCGAAGGAGTAGGTCATCTGAGGCCACTACTTTTCTGTCGGTATTGATTCAGGCTTTGGGGCTGTGTCGGTCACCATAGCCTGCTTGCCCTTGTTGTCTCGGTTGCTGGAGAAATTACCACCGTTGTTGTTGTTGACGTTAGGGCGTTTGCCCCTGTCTTCCCCTTCCGAGATGTGCAATCTTAGTTGGTGAGCTTTCTTCACCTTGTCTTCTGTGCTAGTGGCACTAACGATGAACGTCTTCCAATCCTTGAACTGACTTTTGCCCATCCAGAGGCTGATTGTGGGAAGCAGTCTCTTTTGGCAAATTTTAATCAAGGAGGAATCAGGGTTGCCAGAGGGCAGCTTTATCGCGGTTTGGCAAAACCGTTCGATATAATTTCTTGTTAGCCCCTTTTCTCCCTGAACAACGTCCATGAGAGTAGACATTGTCACGTCTTGTCCTACTTCATAGAACCTCTCTAGGAACATGCGTTTGAAGCCAGTGAAGGAGTGGATGCAATTGTCTGATAAGTTGCGATACCAGTCGAAGGCGACCCCTTCCAAGGCTCCGATGAACAACCGCGTAAGGATCGCGTCGTCATGAGGCAGATGGTCGGTTGTGACTTTGAAGTAGGTGATGTACCTGCTTGCAGATGTCTTGCCATCATATAGATTAATGTGGAATGGTTTATATTTTGGTAGGAAGGGAACGTCTCCCTACCCAGCGGGATACGGTTGTCGTATCCTGAGGTCTTGGCAATTTTCTCGGGCATGGAACATGGCCCGGAGCTCCTGGACCTCTCTTCTTGCCTCCCTAGCCTTGTCTGCAGTGGTAGGAGCCGATATTTTAGGAGGACTATCGCCCGAGTTTGGTGCAACTGAGTTCGAGTCCGCAATGACCGCGGGACCCAAGCTTGTTTGGCCAGACGTTCTTCCTTACAGAGTTGGAAGGGCTGCTTTGATCTCGTCCACGGACTTGACCAAAGCATGTAGTATGGCCTCCAGAGTGTCGATGCGTTGGCGATTACTGGAACCTTCTTGGTTGCTGTCTGTCTTGAACACCATCCTCACATGAGGAGAGATAGAAGGAACGGTAGAGGACGTGCCCTCTGAGTCATACCCTTGTACAGAGAAGTCGTTCGGGTATGTGGGAATGCCCTCCTCTGGTTCTGACTCAGAAAGAGTGGTACTCCCAACTTCAGAGCTTGCCTCGTCTTGGAAATTGTGGACGTCCTCGGGGACGTCGGGATCTGCTGCATCTGTTGGATGAACCATTCCCTCCGGACTATCTTCTTGGAACACCGGGTTATTGTGGATATTTGGAGGAATGCTACCCCCGGCTCCAGTATCTCCCATAGATGTGGACGAATCTCCCAGTATGGCAGATTTCGTCTTTGAGCAGGTACCTTGGTAAACTCCTCCTACAACGACGGTAGACAGCCGTTTAGAAAAAAATTTCTTGGTTACGCCGGTTGAAATTTTTGGGCTGGAGACATTTGTTTTCTTCCCTCTTCCACTGCCAGGAATCTTCAGAATAGAATTGCAAGAGGCGACGAGAAGCGCATCGTCTTCTGAGTTTGGGTGTTGCAGCCTTTGGAAGACGGACCGCCGGTCTTTTTGTGCTGCTGCCTTGTTACAGCAACAGTTGACTATGACTTGGGTGCATTAATGTCTTTGACAGGACTCTTTGCACGTCAAATCTTTGTCTCTTTCCTTGCGCTTGTGAAGAATCACGTTGCACGGGTCACCTGCTTTATGGGCTGATGAGTGCGTTGGACTCCTGCCTGTTCCCTGATGTGGGGGTAGCGTGAGTACTCGCCCCCGATCCTTGTTAGGAGATTCTTGATAACTATCCCGTTCGTTGGCCGTCGGGGGCTGGACACGGGTAGTTCTGTACAACTTCCCATCAAGGGCCCGAGTAATAGTCATCGGGACGCCCTGGTAGTCAGAAGTCGGGGCAGCCGACTGAGCTCGTCGAGCCCGCGCTGCCCGAGACTTCTTCCTCCTAGCACCTGAGAGTGCGTAATAGGAAGAGTCCAAGCTGGTCACAATAGAGTCTGGCATATGCTCCAGAGAGCCTTAATGGTCAGGACCGTATGAGAGGCGGTCAAAGATTGACCGCGAGCCGCATGGAGTAGATGGTATGCGGCTAGGATCGGTGGCCGTGCAGGCTGTCTGCATGCGGCCGGTATGTGTAGCCGTGTAGGCTGTCTGTATGCGGCTATCTTTTGTGGCCGTATGAACTTTCTGTATACGGCTAGAAGTCATGGCCGTGCAGGCTGTCTGCATGCGGCTGGCAGTTATGGCCGTATGAGTTTTCTTTATGCGGTTGACAGTTGCGGCCGCATGAGCCTTCCCCATGCGGTTGGCGCCCTTATGCGGCTTGGATTGCACAGAGTTCCTCTTTGTCCCTGCAAGTCCAACATCATAGTATTTTTTTCTGCTGGACTTGAGGACAGCAGAGTCCTCTGTGGTCTGAAGTGGGGCCACAAGCAAGACTTCTCCGCTGTCTCGGGCAACAGAGAGTACTTCTTCGAGATCTTGGGCAGGAGCAAAATTTTTGGGTCTCCACTCCCTACGGGCCTTCTTTGCGTGGGCTTGCCGCTGGAACGGGCCAGCGCTCTCGTCGGAGAGCATTTCTTCAAACACCTGTTGGTCGAACCGGGCGACCAGTATTTGTTGAGTGGAGCCAAGTTTGGCTGCGTCTGATTGCTTCACCAACTCCTCAGCCGTGGAGAAGTTAGTCCCCAGCAGAGTCGCCATCGTGTTTGCCATTGATTGTAAAAGTACAGAACAATTATATAGGAGGACTGGACTTAGACTCACAATACAAACTCGCTCAAGAAAGCCTAGGGACGAAAACCTAGGTACAGCAGTCTAAGTACGATTGTTTAGTTTTGATTCTGGGGAGTGACGGTAGAGGGTCAGAAAAGCGACGGCCGCTCTGTCTTACTCCTTGGACGATCAGACGTAGCCTTGGCTCCGGTGAAGAACTACTCTCAAGATGGGAAGACTCTTCTGTGCGCACCTTTGTCTCTCCGTGTGTCCAGCCGGGTGGAGAGGATCTCTCTTGCAAGGGAATGACACCTTTCTATATTTTTTTGTTTCTCTGGATCCGATCTCTCCTCATTTTTTCTCTTGAATTCTCTAGGGTTTGCAAGGGAATGGCACCTTGCTATTTATAGAAGTGGGGGTATGATCATTAGGGTTTGCAATGATCACCCTAAAAAAGTCAGCGGCTTGGGGACTTAATTGCCATTTTCTTTAATCCTATTTTGTGGGCAATTAATCTGAACCACTAATCTTGATTGCAACGAATCTGGACAATTAATGCTGATTGTGTAAAATCTGTATGGGCAATCAATGTTGATTGTCATGAATCTTGGGAAGCTCGGATCTCCTGCCACGTGTTTAATCCATGTGATTGCCATAAATTTGTTTTGATTTGGGTAGTTATGATGATTGCACTAAATCAGGTTGTTGGGATTTGTTGATAACTCTTGATTGATTTAGTGCCACATGGGAAATTGATCTTCTGCCATGTGTCATAATCGCGAGCCATAGCCGCATGAGGGTAGCTTCTTAGGTTTTGGACTGCATGAAGGTGGCAGCCGCATAGGTGAAGCCTCCAAAATTTGAGCCGCATGGGGGTGGTTTTCAATTGAGCCGTATAGGACTTGCCATGTGTCAAGGCTGCATGGGCGTGAGCCGCATGGAGATGATCCTCATAATCCGAGCCGCATGAGAACATCGGCCGTATAGTGTGACTGTTCGTAATTTGAGCCGCATGACAAGGGTCTTCACGCTCCGAGCTGCATGCGAGCATCAGCCGCATAGGGTGGTGGCAGCCGCATAGGGGCTTTGTAATTGGTGGATCGTGCTAGCTGCAGAGAAGATTTTCTCCGTTTTTCGAGAAATAAGCCATCATATCGAAGTTCATCATTTCAGCTTTAGTGTCAGAGTTATTACTTTATGTCAGAGCATTTAATGGAAGCAGTCACTTTATGGCTAGCTGTAAAGCTGCATAGGGTCACGTGATTCTTGCCTGAGCCGTATGAGGCTATTTGAAGAGTTTCTGAGCCGCATAAGGCTCTAATAGATTCCTGAGCCGCATGAGGCTCCTTCTGTTTTGAGCCGCATGGGCTTCTTCTGTTTTGAACCGCATGGGCTTCTTCTGTTTTGAGCCGCATGAGCTTCTTATGTTCTTTTCCATGCTTCTACAACCCCTTCATTCAAGGTTGATGCTTTGAGCCTAAAAATTTCTAAACCACCAAAGCTTATCCATAAACAACTCTACAAAGTTTTCATTTGCCATCCATAAATTATGTTAGAGTTATTGAGTTAAAAAGTAAGATCTTCATCTTGTTGTATAAGGAGATCAAAACCTATT
>JANAVB010017998.1:4633172-4733172 GCA_029216955.1 Iris pallida
TCTTGCTATGTCCTCTGAGGACTTGATGATCTCTTCAGGTAGCTGATTGCACGGAGTTAGTTAGCTGAGCATGTGGTAGTTGACTTCATCTGCATGATTCAGGTATTTTATTAGTGTTATTGATTTACTATCTTTCTCGTGCTTTTGTGATATATCCTGCTTATCAGCTTAGCTTTATAGACTCATAATATTCTTGGAGTCTAATCGGACATATATGCTAGTGGGCTGCAGACCACGACCCATACCTGTTCATTCTTATCTTATTTATTCTTGTGGATTGAGATACACTGTAGATTACCATATTAGCCATGATACCATGATCTTGACAGCTTATACGTACTCGAGTCATGCTGGAGTCCGCTCGATATGTAGCTGGCTTGCTCACGAGCTCGTATCCGAGAAGCGGGTACAGGTCGTGACAAAAGCTCAAAGGTCATCTTCCAAGCAATTGCACCAACACAAGTGTGGCCATTAGAGCCACTTTGGTAACATTCTAAACGATTCTCTTTAAATGGTTTATATTTGTAGAATCTAGCACGTTTCTCTTGATGTCTTGCTACTAGCTCATATTGATATCCTTTAGTTACCTTTTATATAAATCAATGTGAGATATAATACTAGCATGCTAAGTTAATTTTTTTATTAATTCTTTTATCTAGCATGACTAGTTACTTAGCTTAAATGATTAGCTCATACTATGTAGTTTATCACTCATTTTTTATTAGTGTGACACATTTATATATACATGCTCGTTATTCTTAATCTTTATTTATAAAGAATGCATATCACTCTAGTCCATAGGAGCTTGGTTTTGATTTGAGTTAATATGATTTTTACTCTCCGTCTTTAAAGTTTTTGAGATAATTACTTCTTGCCGATTTGTATTTAATATGCCATATTTATCTTAATCGGTATTTGTGAATATATGTGTTTAGCACAAGCTTCTTATCACTTGACAAGTATACACTTATACTTCCTTTTTAACCTTGTGCTCACATAATATATTTATTATTGATTCTCATGTTTTATTTTGATTAAACCTCTTATGAATCAATTATGTCTTTGCCTAATAAAGCTTATTTATACGTATTTTGAATTTGTTATAGTCTTCCAACCATTCATTAAGGATACATGACTATTCATTAAATTTTTATTTACATGTAGATCATGTATGTCTTATATTGATATATATTTTTGTATAAATATATATCTTTATGTGGGCATATGAGTTAAGCTAAAATTTTATATTGACTTGAAGAGTATTTAATTATACTTGTTACCTTCAAACTTGTGTTTATCTCATAGTTTAGCTATTGATTCCTTTGACCAAATTTGTGCTTCTTGAATCAATTAGCTTCTTCCTTAAAGTCTTCCTTTAATGATATCTTCTTGGCTTTTTGGTTGGCATTATGGATACATGTTCTTAATTGATTTTTAATCTTTTTCATGTATGCCTATTCGTGATATATATAGTGTCATATATATAAATGATTCCTAACTTTTGATATTTATTTATTTTATACCTTTAAAGTTAGGATGTTGAGAGAAAATGTTTATTAATGTCTTGCTCATGACTAATTATGGATGTTCTATTAAGGATCACATAATTTTGTGTTTTACCTTGCATGTTAAATTTACCTCCTTAATTAGTGCACATTCTCTAGTCTGTATCTTTATAATTTACTATGGTGCACTATGAAAACTTTTTAAAAAATGTACTTCTTGATATCTTTAGCATTTAGCTTTCTTGATCTTAATGATCTTTCCTTGCTCATTCCTTGGGTTTATGCTTCTTTAGAATTATTGTTGTCTAATAATGTCTTCGTAGCACAAGGATTCTTGTAATTGATACATCATATTTCTTATGTCTTAGCTACTATCGTTCGAGCTTTTGTATTGAGATTTTTCCATTTCTAGAGAATACATTTATTTCATAATGGCTATAATATTTTGTATTCTCTAGATCGATCTATTATTTCATTATCTTGGGTTAATCTCAATACTTGGCAAAGAGATTTGTTTTATTGTATTTTTATGAATATCTCTTTTGTCCTCTACTTGATAAGAGTCTAATTTTTAGTGACTTAAGAGTTAATGAGCATATTTATCTTGTTAATGGCCTACCTCATTAATCTTAATTAGTTATGTAGCTTGCTTATTTATGATATATTGTTAAGCTATATTATTTGGTTCACTTTCACTCATCTAGCTATTGTTTTTCTTTTCAATCTATATATGATATGCTAGTTTACATATACAAGATTTGTGATTCTTCTAAATGTAATTTGTATCCTATTTTAGATACATATGTTTGTTCTCTAAAACTAGTTTTACAAATTCTTGATTAGATCTTGTTTTTCTTGGAGGTTTGTGATTCCTTTCTTTAAGTCTCCTTCCATATTAGTCATTAGCAAGTATCTCTTAAAATTCTCTCACTTTTGAGTCATAATTTCATCGTGTTATCATTTACATATTTTCTAGATTATATTTGTAATCATTGAAATGAGAATGGCTCTTTTCCATATTTTTCATTGATTTATGAGATTTTATTATAAATATGGATTTGAATTTTTTGACATTTGTTGGATCATGTTTAATTTATTTATTTTTATTGATAAAAGATCCTAATGGTTGAGTAGTCCTATATTTTTTTATTATGTGATTATCAAGCTAATTTATTACTATACTTTGACTACTCATGAATTGTCACATATGGGCCTTTGCCATTTGAACTATTGATTGTTAATGTACCATTAGCAAGGTTTGGATTTACCCGTTGATGGATACATATATGGTGAAACATACCTAGTCCATGCAAAGTAATAAATTGTTTGATTCTTTCTTAATTAGATAATCATGGACATGATATTTGAGTTTTATTTTTATTTTATTTTTGAGATATATTCTGATTCTCATCATGATTGTTTTAATTGACCTTATTTCTTTTGATGATGATCTTTTTTTAAAATATGCTTAATTAGAATATTCTTTTGATCTTTCATCTTTAGTGGCTATTAATTGGATATCTCTTCTTGACTAGGATGATATTATTCGTTTTATGATAATTTTATAGCCTTATATACATTGAGCTGTTGGCCCATTCCATGGTCACACCCGATTTTGATAATCAACATGCACTTAAGTCAACACACAAAATATACAAACTGCTACTAATCATTTCAGGGTATATGAAATCAATATCAACGGGAATTGTACTGCATCAACAAGCATAGATATTATCAATCTGAAGATGAATTTCAATGGGATTTAGTTTGAGTCATTTTACATTTTATTTTATTCTGTATTTTATTTTTATTGAGTCTAGGACTTATATTGTAAAATCGACTAGGTAATACTGGCTTAGGTTTATCCCAATCCATATTTCTAAACAGCCTACCCATTTCCATTTTCATCTTTACAAAATATTCTAAATTATTTTTGTAAACTATTTTTTTGACAAATATTTTAAAATTTCCCATGACAGAACTCACAACCAGTTCGGCCCGAGTTCGGTCCGAACTCTGTCCGAGTTCGGTCAGTTTGAATTCAAATATCAGTTGCCTCCAAATCTGCATGTAATGTTTATATGCAAAATATTTGCATCAGAACTCTGCAGAACTCTGCCCGAGTTCGGTCCCAGAAAACACCTATAAATAGAAGAGAGTTTTTCATTTCAAATCACTCATTCATTCTTCATCTTCTCTTCTCTACTCAACAAGTGTTTTCAAATGTCCTAAAGCTTTCAAATCACACCTATACATCTCTTAGCCAAAAGCCAGCAATATCTACGTTGATTTAGAGTCTTTTGGTGTCCAAGAGTTGTAAAGAGGTCGTTCCAAGTTCAACAACTATTCTTGTTGTGGAGCCGGTCGTGCGCTCGTCACCAAGCACGGTGTTGTGAAGTTGGTCGTACACTTGTCACCAAGCACGGTGTTGTAAGAGACTGCAAGCTCTCATTTAGCTTGTGCCATAGTGGATTAACATCGAGCAAGAGTACTCGAGACTGGATTAGTTCTCTCAGAGGGATACCAGTATACATCACTGTGTCACTGAGTTTGATCTCTCTATCTCTTGCTGTATTTATTTACTGTCTCTTATTTACTGCCATAGTTATTACTTAAGATTTTAATTGGTGATTATTTTCCGCTGCACACACACACACTTTATTCACCCCCCTCTAGAGGTGCTCAATGGTCCTACAATTGGTATCAGAGCAGGTTATATTCTAATATAACAATCCTCAGAGAGTATATATGGCAGCCGTGAAATCAATATTCAACGGTGAAAGGCAATCCACAAAATAGACCCTCCTATTTGATGGAACAAATTATACCTATTGGAAAACACGGATGACTTTCTTCTTAAAATCTCTTGACTTTGATCTTTGGTCTATAGTCATTGATGGTTATAAGAAACCAGCACCCACAATAGTTGAAGGTCAGCTTGTAGACAAGCCTCATGACAAATACACAGAAGCTGAAAAAGTTAAGGCGAGTATAGATGCTCGTGCCATCAATGCACTATTCTGTACAATTGACAAAACGGAGTTCAACAGAATTTCAACCTGTAAAACGTCTCACGAAATTTGGAAACTTCTTGAGGTAACTCATAAAGGTACTTCCCAAGTGAAGGAATCCAAAATTAGTAGACTAACACAAGAATATAATTTTTTCAAGATGAAATCCGGTGAGTCAATTACACAGATGTTCACACGTTTTCTTGATATAACTAATCCTTTGCAATCTCTTGGTAAGAATTACAGCAATCATAAGAAGATCAGAAAAGTATTGCAGGCTCTAACCAAGAACTGGAATCCAAAAGCCACAACAATCATTGAAGGAAACGATCTCACCACTATGTCCTTGGAAACACTAATGGGCAAGCTCATGACCCATGAACTTGATTTGCAAGAATTTGAAGAAGCAACTCCAAAAAAATCTATTGCCTTCAAAGCTCAAGCAAGAAAATTAACATGCAATGACTCTGATGAAGAATCATCAAGTGGTGATGAACAAGCCCTACTTGTGAAGAACTTCAAGAAATTTCTAAAGTTTGAGAAATCAAACAGAAGAAAGAGTGATATCCAAGAAAGCAATGAAGATGAAACCATTTGCTTTGGATGCAAAAAGACAGGGCACATGAAGAAGGACTGTCCAACTTCAAAGAAAAGCATTCTATATGACAGATCAAGATCAAACAGAAAAGCAACAACCAGTCGAAAGTATGCCAACACAAGCATCTGGCATGAAAGTGATGCCAGTGATACAGAGGAAGAAGACAGACCCTGCAAAAATGCCAATGTCTGTCTTATGACATTTGATAAGTAAATGAGTACCAAAGGATTCATCTACTTATTTTGTAGGTGGACCCTCAGCCCTCTCATGCTAAAAGTAAATAGATCCTCGATAGCGGATGTTCGCGGCACATGACTGGTGATGCATCTTTGTTCGCTACGTTATCGATGAAGAAAGAAGGATACATCTCCTTCAGAAATAATTTGAGAGGTGATATTGTTGGTAATGGTACTGTAGGTATTTCTTCTTATCCAGTAATAAAAGATATTTGTCTAGTAACAAAATTAAAATATAACCTACTAAGCATAAGTCATTTGGCTGATAATGGTTATGGTATCAATTTTGTGAAAGATAAATGTACCATGTATGATATGTCATCTGGTGATCCCGTATATAAAGGGATTAGAGAAGACAACATTTATGTTTTCTTTTTGGAGATTACTAATAATGCAGGTAGATGCCTAGTAGCTAATCTAGATGAGAGTTGGCTATGGCATATGAGATTAGGACATGAAAATATGGATACTATCTCATGACTCAGTACTAAAAAGTTGGTAAAAGGACTCCCCGAGATTCCATTCAAGAGAGATATGGTATGTGCTGACTGTGAAAAGAACAAAGCACAGAGGTCTACATTTAAATCTATCAACGCTGTAAGTACTTCTAGACCTTTGCAGTTGATTCATATGGATTTATTTGGTCTTAGTAGAGTCGCTAGTCTTGGCGGTAAGCTCTACGCTTTTGTTATTGTTCATGATTTCTCTCGCTTTACTTGGGTTTACTTTTTATCAAACAAAAGTGATACTATTTTTGAATTTCAAATATTTTGTAAAAAAGGTACAAAACGAAAAAGGCTTCATGATTACTCGTATCCGAAGTAATTATGGTAGCAAATTCGTAAATTCTGATTTCAAAAAGTTTTGTGATGATAGTGGATATTACCACGAATTTTCTTGTCCTATATCTCCCCAACATAATGGTATTATGGAGAGGAAGAATCGTACTCTAAGCGAAATGGCTAGAGTCATGCTGAATCATCATAATCTTTCTAATTATTTTTGGGCAGAAGCTGTTAGTACAGCCTGTCATGTTTTGAATAGGGTGTTAATTCGACCTATCTCGAAGAAAACACCATATGAGCTTTGGTTTGGAAGGATTCCAAATATTTCTTATTTTAAAGTTTTTGGATGTCGCTGTTTTATCCTGAACACCAAGGATAACTTGGAAAAGTTCAACTCTAAAGCAGATTAAGGGATATTTCTCGGATATGCTGCTAAGAGTAAGGGAAATAGAATTTTTAATAAAAGATCTATGATTGTTGAAGAATCTATTAATGTTACTTTTGATGAGCTAAATAGTCACAGATCTAGCGACAGTGATGATGAAGATGCACATACAAAAACTGAGAAGAGTCCTATGGAAGATCTGACCCAAAAGGTTGATTTATTAAAATTCTTACCTGACCATCCAGAGACACTTATTATAGGTGATGTATCTAAAGGTGTAAGTACATGCTTCTCTCTTAAGGATTCTGAAATAGCAGCAAATGTAGCGTTTATTTCTCAAATAGAACCTAAGAATATAGATGATGCTTTTTTCTGATGAGTTTTGTATTGATGCCATGCAAGAGGAACTAAATTAATTTGAGAGAAACCAAGTTTGGGAACTCGTTCCTAAACCTATGGTTAATCAATAATTGGTACCAAATGGGTGTTCCGAAATAAACTTAGTGAAGATGGACAAATTCTACGCAACAAAGCACGTCTAGTGGCACAAGGTTATAATCAAGAAGAAGGAATTAATTATGATGAGACTTATGCTCCTGTTGCTAGACTAGAAGCCATCCGTATGTTTTGTGCATTTGTATATTTTAATAATTTTAAATTATTTCAAATGGACGTGAAAAGTGCATTTTGAACGAATTTTTAAAAGAGGAAGTTTTTATGAAACAACCCCCTGGTTTTGAAGATTTTCAAAAACCTGATCACGTCTTCAAGCTTAAGAAAGCACTCTATGGACTCAAACAAGCACCTCGTGCTTGGTATGAACGCCTAAGTGCCATCTTACTTGATAATGGTTTTTCAAAAAAAAAGTTGATACTACCATGCTTATCAAATCTTTGAATGATGATATTCTTCTTGTGCAAATTTATGTAGATGACATAATATTCGGTTCTACTAACGAAAAACTTTGTCAAGATTTTGCTAAGTGTTTGCAGAGTGAATTTGAGAAAAGTATGGTGGGAGAGATAAACTTCTTCCTGGGACTTCAGATCAAACAACACTCAAAAGGAACATTCATCAACCAAGCTAAGTACACGAAGGACAAACTGAAAAAGTACGACTTCGAAAACGTAAAGCCAATCGAGACTCCAATGGCTACATCCACAAAGCTTGATTCTGATGAAAGTGGCAAACCTGTCGACCAGTGTAAGTATCGAGGTGTGATTGATAGTTTATTATATTTAACTGCTAGTCACCCTGATATTATGTTCAGTATTTGCATCTGTGCACGTTATCAGGCAAATCCTAAGGAATCACATCTAAGTGCCGTTAAGCGTATCTTTCGATACCTTAAAGGAACTTCTACAGTCGGCTTATGGTATCCTAAAACAAAATCCTTTGACCTGATAGGCTACTCGGATGTGGATTTTGCAGGATGCAAAGTAGACTGTAAAAGTACCAGCGGCACATGTCATTTTCTAGGAAAGGCCTTAGTCTCTTGGTTTAGCAAGAAACAAAATTTTGTAGCATTATCAACTACTGAGGCTGAGTATATCGCCGCAGGTCGTTGCTGTGCTCAGATTTTATGGATGAAGCAAATCCTAGAAGACTATAATCTGCACTACACTAAGATTCTTATTTATTGTGACAACACTAGCACCATTAATCTGACTAAGAACCCTATTTGTCACTCACGCACAAAACACATTGAGATACGTCATCACTTTTTACGTGATCATCAGCAACACGGGGATATCTGCTTAGAGTTCATTGACACAGATCATCAACTAGCAGACATATTTACAAAATTATTGGCTGAAGATCGGTTTAACATAATGAGGCGAGAGCTCGGTATACTTGAATTTTCAGATTCATAATGTAATATGGTAATTAAATTTAATTTTATGACTTAAAACTTTGAAATAAATTTAACAGAAATTATTTTGGAGCACAAGCCTAAAAAGGGTCTGTCTGTCACCACGACTACGGTCGAAGCGACGCGGTATTTAAGAGTTCCCCGGTGAACCTCCGTTAGCTGGGACAGTACCCCTACAGCTAATCCAAAGTAATACATGTTACTAAATATAGGAGTCAAAGTCATAAAGTTTAATTTCAACTACCAAAACTGCATTTATGGCCTCGAAAATACAAGTAGCCGAACTCGGACCGAACTCTGACCGAGTTCGTGCCGAATTCGGTCGGCGCTGTATTTACTTCCAGAACTGAACAGCCGACCCTAACCCCTATTTAAACCCCTCTTCCTCTCTTCTTTTTCACTCACCAAAACGAGAATTCATCTCCTTTCTCCCAAAAACACCTTCCTACTCCCTTTTGGCAAGTGTTCTAGGAGATCCGGTGGGCTACCCAACTTCCTTCTCTTTCTCCTTTCTAAAGGTATTTTACTTCCTTTCCTTTTATACTTCCATGGCTCCTAAGCGTCAGAGGGGATCAACTGACCAAGCTGGATCCTCTTCATCTGATTATACTCCAGCTAGTCTCTTTAGTCCAGCACGACCAGTAGGATCAGAGGATTATGATTCCACTTTATTTTCTGACAAAGAATTCTCTGACCTATGGTTTGACTCCTTCTCCGATCGTAAAATTTGTTTTGGAGCTTTCGTTAACTTTATAATTTTTTCTGAGTATGCTCCTACCTTCGACCATCTAGGCTACCGAGATTTTTTTCGAAGTAGCTGGAAATATTTTTGACAATGCAGTCCGTATGTTTTACTGCAACCTGCAAGTAAAACCAAACGACAACTTTTATTCTTGCGTTGTTGGGCAAGAATTAGAGTTTAGTGCCACCGATATCAATGAATACTTTCATGTTCCTGATGTTGGTGAAGCTCTGGTAGATATTCATCATGTCCAATTTCCAGAGGATGTCACCCTTGCCTCCTTCAAGGAATTGATTTGTCATCCAAACCCCCTTCCTCGCAGAGTATTTTCAAAACATCTGAATCAAAAATTTTATGAACTCCATCGCTTTATTTTCTCTGTTCTCCTTCCTAAGAAAGGATATACTGACGAGATTACTTTCTTAGAACTCTCTGCTATGTACCATATTCACTTTGGCATTCCTTTTTCTATTTCCAAGACTATGATGGCCTGGATGCTGAACTACAGAAATGCAGGACGCAACCTGGTGTATCCTATGCACCTGGCCTCTATCTTCCGCAGATTTGATACTGATCTTCAAACCTGTGCATACTCCTCTACTCCCGTCGAGCTCACCAGATCTCGCAGATATCCTGCTCCACCTCTGCCACCTGGAGCTCAGCCTGATCCAGATGTCGGTGCTGAGGCTCCTCCTCCTGATGCAGCCCCTGCTCCAGCCCCTGCTCCAGGATTTGATCCAGGATTCTATCAGAGATTTGATGACTTTTTTGCTCTTTCTGTGCAACGTCATCAAACCTATCTTGACTCGGAGTTTCGCCACATCTATCAGGCTCAGGTGTTGCGGAACGGGATTGCGGATCTACACTGGAGTCTCTCTCAGGATCCCGTTTATCCGATCACTATCATACCTCACCTAGGCTTCACTGGTCCTAGGTTCGGAGATGAGGCATCCTTTCTTTACTTCGATCCTACTGCAGCTTATTTTCCTCCTGATGCTCCTGGCGGTGATGACCCCACTATGTGACGCGGACTCAGCTGATGGATAGTGGATAGGATGTTAGTCGATGATCTTATGCTATGATGTAGTTTTTTTTGTCTAAACTTCTTAGTTAGACATATTTAGTATTTCATGATTGTACTTTGCACTATTAATGAGACATTTTCAGTACTATATTTCAACACTTTCTTTCCATATTAGTTGTTTATGCTGTGTTCATGTATCTCTTTAGCTTCACTTTGTCTTTTGTTTTTATTGTTGGCTTCACACATTACGGGGGAGCCAAAGTCATTTTTATATTGACAAAAGGGGAGAAGAGCTATACATAATCGACCAAAACAAAACAAAACCACAAAATAATCATCTCAGGTATTTTGTTTATTCTATTTTTAAAGATATATTTTGGTATAGACTTAAGTTTGTCAATTATCAAAATGGGGGAGATTGTTGGCCCATTCCATGGTCACACCCGATTCTGATAATCAACATGCACTTAAGTCAACACACAAAATATACAAATTGCTACTAATCATTTCAGGGTATATGAAATCAATATCAACGAGTGTTGTACTGCATCAACAAGCATAGATATTATCAATCTGAAGATGAATTTCAATGGGATTTAGTTTGAGTTATTTTATATTTTATTCTGTATTTTATTTTTATTGAGTCTAGGACTTATATTGTAAAATCGACTAGGTAATACTGGCTTAGGTTTATCCTAATCCATATTTCTAAACAGCCTACCCATTTCTATTTTCATCTTTACAAAATATTCCAAATTATTTTTGCAAACTGTTTTTTGACAAATATTTCAAAATTTCCCATGACAGAGCTCACAACCGAGTTCAGCCCGAGTTCGGTCCGAACTCTGCCCGAGTTCGGTCTGAACTCTGCCCGAGTTCGGTCCGAACTCTGCCCGAGTTCGGTCAGTTTGAATTCAAATATCAGTTGCCTCCAAATCTGCATACAACATTTATATGCGAAATATCTACATCAGAACTTTGCCAGAACTCTGCCCGAGTTCGGTCCCAGAAAATACCTATAAATAGAAGAGAGTTTTTTTTATTTCAAATCACTCATTCATTCTTCATCTTCTCTTCTCTACTCAACAAGTATTTTCAAACGTTCTAAAGCTTTCAAATCACACATATACATCTCTTAGCCAAAAGCCAGTAATATCTACATTGATTTAGAGTCTTTTGGTGTCCAAGAGTTGTAAAGAGGTCGTTCCAAGTTCAGCAACTATTCTTGTTGTGGAGCCGGTCGTGCGCTCGTCACCAAGTACGGTGTTGTGAAGTTGGTTGTGCACTTGTCACCAAGCACGGTATTGTAAGAGACTGCAAGCTCTCATTTAGCTTGTGCCATAGTGGATTAACATCGAGCAAGAGTACTCGAGACTGGATTAGTCCTCTCAGAGGGATACCCGTATACATCGCTGTGTCACTGAGTTTGATCTCTCTATCTTTTGCTGCTTTTATTTATTGTCTCTTATTTGCTGCTATAGTTACTAAAGTTTTTAATTGGTGATTATTTTCTGCTGCACACACATACACTCTATTCACCCCCCTCTAGAGGTGCTCAACGGTCCTACCTGAGCAAGGGGGAGAAATCCATAGTTGATTTACCCCTAGATCTTGTAGTTATCTACTTTATGCTATAAGCGCTTTGGAACTAGATACACATGTTTTGAGGGGGAGCAAATTAATTGGTCCAATTCATTTATACCCTTTAATATATCGTATACCTAGTTCATCATGGACCCATATTTTCTTTATTTTTATATCATAGTGATTGAGGTCATGATACTTTTATTTTGTGAAGGGTTTATGAGAGTATATACAATTGTCTTTATCTCTCTCTTTTATATGGGTTAAATAAGTCATCTTGTTAATATTAACTTTCTTATCTTATCTTGATGACTATTGTGCTTTCATTGATTTGGCTTTCTGTGAGACTCGTCTCACTGTATCGGTATTTATATACGGATACGTATTTTTGTGCTGTATTTTGTATTTTCTTGATTTCGAAATGCTTTAAATTTTTTCCAACTTATAGATTTTCTCCTTGACCGGCATGCCGCCAGTATACCAGTGTATGTCGACGGCATATCTGTCACTCCCATTTTCCGTTATACGTATTTTCAGTATACGTGTATGGGATTCTGACATTTGTCAGGTGACCCGTGTTTTGATTTGTCTTTCTCAGCCTTGCCTTAGTTTAATCTTGTACTTGGTTTATTTTGGATTGGTTCAACTTGGCATGAGTTGGTTTGGGTTGGGTTGAGATGAGAAGGGTTTTGTATAAAAACTAACTTCTCTCTCTCTCTCCTCCATTCATTTCATTTACTCCTTCTTCATTTGCTTCTCCACCAAAACCTAGGCAAGTACATCTTGCCAAATTTTGAACAATGTTATTTTTGTTTGTTCTATTCTCTTCCTTTAATGATTCTAAGCCTCTTTAGAACTTAAAGTTTTTGGTTTTGATGGTTACATTTTTGTAGATCTAAGTTTTAAGATTTTTTTATTTTTTTTGGTTTTAATCTCTTAAAGTTTGATATTTTCGAAAACTAATGGTTCTATATTGTATAAAAATTTATTCTACCCAATTTAGAGCCTTGAAGTCCCGATTTCGACTTATTTTGATAGATTTATTTCCTTTCTAGTCCATGGGTTCTCATGGACATTTGGAGGCTGGTTGGAGAAGATGAGCAGTACATGCTGGCACATGTTGTCATGGCATATGCTACGAATGGTGCCTTTTGGCCCATGGCACATGCTGTCCTGGCGCTGCTGTCCTGGCGCATGCTGTGGATGGTGCCTTTTGGCCAATGGCATATGCTGTCCTGGCGCATGCTGTCCCTGACACATGCTGTCCTGGCGCATGCTGTGGATGGTACCTTCCCATGGCGCATGCTGTCCTGGCGTATGCTGTCCTGACGCATGCTGTCCTCGTACATGCTGTGGATAGTGCCTTTTGGCCTATAGCGTATGCTGTCCTGGCATATGCTATCCCTGACACATGCTGTCCTGGCGCATGTTGTGGATGGTGGCTTTTGGCCCATGGCGCATGCTGTCCCGGCGCATGCTGTGGATGGTAACTTTTGGCCTATGGCACATGCTGTCCTGGCGCATGCTGTGGATGGTAACTTTTGGCCCATGGCGCATGCTGTCCCTGGCACATGCTGTCCTGGCGCATGCTGTCCCTGGCGCATGTTGTCCCTGGCGCATGCTGTCCTGGCGCATGCTGTCCCTAGCACATGTTATCTCTAGCGCATACTGTCCTGGCGTATATTGTCCTTGGCACTCCTTTTGACCCCTTGCGCTATTTCTTGCCATGATAATTCTTGTTACATTTATCCATGCATGGCCCCTTGGTCCTTAGTATAAAGTTGTAGATCTTTGTCTTGGTTTCAAGAATCTTCTTGTTTCACTTTAATTGGAGTTCATATGCGATTGATAATTTCAATCATAGTTTTGATCTTTTTGTATATTTTCTTTACTTGACGTTTTTGAGGTTTCCTTCGACTGTAATAAATTCTTAACATGACTGGATGATCTTGTACACTTGGAGAATAATTGTACACCCTTTACACTCTTAACACTAGCATAGATTCAATTATTATTCTATGCCAAGTAGTTACTTTTATTTTATCCTTCTCATATGCCATGATATGCCTTTTTCAAATTATTTCTTACATGCGATCCATATTGCCATGTCTTCTTTTCTTAGATAGTGGCCCGTCATGGTGCACTCATGCTACACGTCTTTTCTCTGCTTCTTATAGATAGTGACCTGTTGTGGTGCTCTCATGTTACATGTCTTTCCTTGCTTACATGATAGTGACCCATCGAAGTGCACTATTGAACATGTCTTTCTTTGCTTACATGATAGTGACTCGTCGTGGTGCACTCTTGAACATGTCTCTTCTTGCTTACGTGTTAGTGGCCCGTAGAGACGTACTCTTGACAAGTACTCTTTACATGACAAGTAAACCTAAACATGACATGCTTAATCAAGATGCTGTTGCGACGATTATTTCTCTCTTGCTAATGTGACTCTTTTGGACACCGTGGTTAAATTCTTTGTGTATGCGTGCACAAGCTACATGTCTCGTCTTGCATCATGTCCAGACATGGATCCCTGATTACCACGGTCAGGGATTCATACTGAATCTGACTAGGTTAATGACTAGATTGATCAAGTAGTTCATATAGAGAGATTTTCCAGTCACACGCGATCACGTTATCTGGACGCTTTAATTGGACTTGTAGCCTGCCGACGAGTAGGGCGCATTTCTAGCACGCTGTCATGTGTTGTACCACAAAGTCACCTAATCAACTCTCTCAACCTGCGGAAGGATAACTGGATAGTCTGCAGGGCTTGTGACTGCTGGAACATCTCATTGCATCTTTTTAGTAATTAGGATTCTGATAACCCTAGTTAGTTAAAGTATCAAGACGTACTCATTGCTTGGCCGTGATTGATGGATGTAGTCCAGTCCAATTTAGTTTTGTCTAGGCAGTGTCCGTATGTTTATTTTAGTACATTATTGTTTTGCTTTACTTCTGTCGATAAATGATCGGAGGCTAAGTTCTGTTTAGGAGAAGGGTTACAACCCCGATCCTTGTTTGGTTTACGGGTTGTAACTTGGCTTCCGGAATAGCTCCCAAGTCATCTTATCATTTGTCGTCCTATTTAGTACTCATACGTTCTACATGATCCCTATGTTGTACAATAATTAGAGACTTAAGTTCTGTTAAGGAGAAGGGTTACAACCCCGGTCCTTATTTAGTTTACGGGTTATAACTTGGATTCTGGAATAGTTACCAAGTCATCTTATCATTGTCATTCTATATAATTCTCACAGGCTCTCATGCCCTAGTTATCCCACATGCTCACAAGTCTTAGTTACATAACATGCTCACAGGTTTCAGTTATCTAACATGCTCATATGTTACAGTTATCGTACATGTTCGTATATACCATTTTTTTTACATGGTTTAGTTATGTCACAAGTTCTCTGTTTAATTCACAAGTCCACAGTTTATATTGTGTCACATGTTAATTATCTTACGTCACATGATGCTTTACTTATTGTCTTCTCCATTCTCGGGATGAGTGCATTGGTGGTGCACGAGTCTCGATCTGCATTTACTTATTATTTTCTCTAACCATTGCTATGTTAGCTATTGCTGGTTTTAGTCCATAGTTTGGCTTCCTTTGTGGTACTTGCTATTTGGGGTCTGATCCCACTGGTTTTGTTTGGTCATATCTGATAGAGGAGACCAAGGGATCTTCCGTACCATCTACTCGATGGTGACTACCCGGAGCACCAGAGTACCTTATTGGGTTCCTTATATCATTCTCCTACTAATTATGTACATTATTCTTTTGTGGCATTTAGCCTCCGAGCACGTGTTTAGCTCATATTTTTGTTCTTGACATTTAGCCTATGGACTAAAACATGATGTGCGTATTCTAGACTATAGCTAGAGCTTATCATGTATGACTATTACTCTTGCTAGTTCTCTATTTTGTATTACTAGCTTCATGATCATCCATGTATATATGGTTTGGGATGCTTTACTATTGTATGTCTGATGATCATACTTCTTGTACCTTATATAATTGCATATGATTGAGATACCTAGAATTGCTTGACCTAGGATCGACTATTGGCTTGTAGAAGTAACCCCCATGTCTTGACAGCTTATACGTGATTTCAGAGTACTGGCGTACTTTGGTATTACGTAGTTGGCCTTGTCCGTCCCCACTTGCCAGTATTCTGGTTCTGAGGCGTAACACTTTTCTTGTATGCTTAATTGATTTGGCTTTCCTTTTTGAGGACTTACCCAAAATTCATGATTTTATCTATATTGGTAATACTTTGAGGAGGAGCATTTAAGTCGACTGAATTTCTCTTTCTCAAGTATTTTTCTCATTTACCTTCATATTTTATCTAAAGGGTATTCATATAGCATGATAAGGTAATTGAGTTCAAATGCATGAATTTGGATAAGCAAATAGATTTGCAAATAATGAGATCATTTTATATCAATTGCTATATTTTATATTGATCATTCCTTTATTTCGTTCCACTATTTATCTGTGGACAATTGTGATTATCATGGTTTCATTGATCAATGTTTCAAGTTTATGTATTGTGATTGGTATCAAGTTTATATATTTCAATATCTCAATTGGTATCTTTCTTCTTTGATATCTATTATTTACAATTATCTAATCCTCATGGCTTTTGACTGAAATCCTTTGCTTCATAATTCTCTTCCAAAACTAGAGTAATATTTTATATCATATTATGTTTTAGATTTCTTTCTTGGATTTCATGTTGGTAAACTATCTACTGATTATTTTCAATTTTTTTAGTTTTACCAACTATATTGTGTTTTGACAAGCTATTTTTTTATTTGGTACTCTACATTTGATATGTAGTTTCTATACTTGTCTTTACACAGTTCTCCCATTGTTCTTCATTTAGTATTTTTTATCATGATTGTCTATGCCTTCCTCATGCTCTGATATATGCACTTAAGATTGATTTCCTTTAATCTTTTAGTACGGGAGAGCTTATTTTTTATCATATCAAAGGGAGAGAAGTAAGTTTAAGTGGGGTAAAAGTAATCTAAGTGGTATGCTTTTAGTGATATTGCTTATGTCTTTTGTATATTAGTGATACATAAACTTAACCGATTTGCCACAATAAAAAAAAGGAGAGATTGTTGGCCCAATAATTGTATCATGTTTTTGGATATGATTAATCTGTTAAGTTTAGCATTTCATTATCACTAATTTTTATACTATCACTATAGCATTTCTACTTATACTTATATCTTTGGTGATATGTGCTTATTGCTTTACATATTAGTGATGAGTTTTCATTATATATATCTTAAATTAAATTGAGTTACCAAAATCAAAACTATATTTTGATTATGGTTATTCAATTAAGTTTAACCTTATGATCTCACTAATATTTATGCTATCACTATAGCTCTTATACTTAAACTTAACATTATCCTACAGTGCTTTATCTTATCATATTTGCTACATGTATATTGTCTTGTTCGTCTAACATGTACATGTAGAAAAGCAATAAGCAAGATCAATGTGGACATATGCAATAAGCATGATCAATGTGGACATATGCAATAAAGAAATCATGGTGGGCCAAAGACGACGGATCCCACAAGATTTTTCTGAACCACCCGACGACATCTTCGGAACCACGCACTCGGGGGTTCCGCTGCCCGGTCAGCGGACGGGGGTCGAGGGGACAGCGCACCCCGTAGGGGTTCGGAGGCGAAGCTCCCGAAAGGTATTTAGTTTTCACAAACTAGATATATTTGGACAGCTGCCGTCAAGGAAGAAGCCAACATCTATCAAGGAAAGAAGCCATGCCATGCCATCGTCATTTCAAGACTCTGAAGAAGCCTGCACCTGCTACAATATATGTAGAGTCTGTAACGAGTCTTAAGAATAATTGTAACATAAGAAATAGATGGCAAAATCAAAACCTAGGGTAGAAATTAGCCCAGGATTATTTTTGGATGAAAGTATACCGGTCTATACCGACGATATACCAATTTTTGTTCATAGAAAGTTTCTGTCTACAAAATCGACATACCGACGGAATACCGATCTATACCGACGGTATACCGATTCAGTAACGTTGAAAATCCAACGGTCGGATTTCGAACATTTAATGATCCCAACAGCTATATTTCTAGCAGTTGTAATTCCAGAACGGTATTCCGACGGTATACCAGTTCGTACCGACGGTATGCCGATCGCTGATTGAAAAGTTGCCTTTGAGTTCTTTTCAATGCTTTGGTTATAAATAGCCTTGAACCCCTTCATTCAAGGTTGATGCTTTAAGCGTAAAAATTTCTAAACCACCAAAGCTTATCCACAAACAACTCTACAAAGTTTTCATTTGCCACCGACAAATTGTGTTAGTGTTATTGAGTTAAAAAGTGAGATCTTCATCTTGTTGTATAAGGAGATCAAAACCTATTGTAAAAGGTTGAAGTTGGAGAGTCTTCGGATCCAAACTCTCGGTTGAAGTTGGAGAGTCTTCGAATCAAAACTCTCGGTTGAAGTTGGAGAGTCTTCGGATCCAAATCCAAACTCTCGGTTGAAGTCGGAGAGACCTTCGAACTAAATCTATCGTGTAAGAAGTTGGTGAGCCTTCGTATGAAAAACTCACGTTGTACTATTTGTGATAATAGTGGATTAAAGTCGGAGAGAGTTCCGGGACTGGAGTGCCCCTTGGGAGGATACCAGGATACATCGGGTGTCGGTATTGTTTTGTTTCTTCTCTTGCACTTATATACTTAATTTGTCCATTAGCTTGTGCTAAGTGCTTGATTAGTTAGCTTGACCCTATTCACCCCCTCTAGGGTTCCTACATTCTGTGTGGCTTCGATAAAAAGATCTTTTTGTAGCAGCCTTTGGGAAGCTTGAAGGTATATATGTTTGCTGAGAAGATAGAGAAAACTAAAACACGAAGATACAGTTAATGTTATCAAAATCAATGTGTCAACATTGAGGCGACGTGCATCAAGTGCACGGGTTGTGGTAGGACATTAATGGTAGAACATTGAAAGGAAATATTGAGGCGTGCATCAAATACATGACTCAGAAAATATTAAGCACTAGGCCTAGAACATTAAATGATGGTGTTGAGCGTGCATCTGTGCACGGAGACTATGCGTCTGATTTAGTAAACAAAATCGACAAGTTGTGGTGCAATGTCACGAAACTGTTATAACATTGAAAGATATGCTTCGTGCATGCGAGTATGCAGTTGTGGCACAATTGCCACAGAACTGTTATTTATGCAAGCGACTTGGTAGTCGATGCGATGGTATCAAAGGAATGTTGCAAGTAGAGATAATGTGGCAACTGCCACCCCGATTATAATTTAGTGATAATTTTTATTTATTTTTATTTGATTAGTTTATATCTAATTTTCTATAATCATAGGAGTTGTGACTAAGCCCATAGGTGATTTAGGACCATCTTGTGGTCATATGACCTCTAGATAGGGTCTATTAGCATTATTTAGCTATATTATATTTTACTATGATTTTTAGATATTTTTAGATATTTTAAAATATTTATTTTAAGGGGATTTATATTTATCAATGATTTTCATGATTATTATGAGGCCATTTGAGACTGTAACTCCACCTTCCTGATGTGTAAAAATAAAATAAAATAAAATAATAATAATAGATATATATATATAGTTTTATATATTGATTTAATAAATTATGAATTTTGTTACTTTAATATTTGAGAAGGGTATTGATATGCATATGGATTCTCTTGAAACATGTTTCAGCCCAATGGGCTCAAATCCATTTTAACTATTTAAATTTTGGGACTTAGTCATTCTCCTAGCCTAAGCCCATTCAGCTCCAACCCTATTTCTCAGCCCAAGCTAACCTATGGTTTAAAGAGGACCTTGAATTCTTAACACTTAGCCATTCGATTCTTAGCCTGTACCATTCTTTCTTTGAAAAATTTCAAACTGAAATTTCTATTCTCTCCTCTAACCGAACTGTCAGAAGAGAGGGGTGGGGTTTTTCCGCCGAGTGATAGCCTGAGCCTCACGCTACTAACTGCTTATTTAAGGAACCGATCACTCATTCCTTCTTTCTCATTCCACAATTTGGTTCCTGTAGAGTCCTTCTTTCTTTTCCAACCTGAAGTTCGACTTCAACAGGAGAAATGATGGTGATGGAGCCGGCAGGATATTGCATCGATCATTGAAGCTAGGTAATGACGAATCTCCTATGGTTCTTCTCTGTTCTTCCTTGATTCGAAACTCAAATGCTTACATTGATGATTGAACGACTCATTTCATTCAGATTTTCTCTTCGTGTCCTGATCTGTCCTTGATAGAATCATCAATCATTTAACATAGTGAGTATCGATCTCTTGATCTAGATATGAAGTTTTGCTACTTCGAACATGTATGTTTAGATTGAGTGGTTGTTTCTCTGTTTTGTTGAGTTGCTGAAAATTCTAAGGTTGGAATAATTGTTAATTTCTTTTATTGATCAGATCTAGAAGTTTAGATCTATGATTTTCTGATCATCAAGTATTCGTTGAACAAGAGCCAGAGGTGAGATCCCTGATTAGGATCAACCCATTTTAATGATTGAGAAATCATTATATTCTGATTCAGTGAAACATATTCTAATTTTTGTGTTCTTTTAATTCTCTATCTCTGTGTTAGATTTCCTTGAGTGGATTGTATGGTTCGATTTAGATTGTGATCTTTTGGAAATAAACTAGGTGAGTGTGATACCTACGATACCTCGATCCATTTAAATTTTATATAATTTGACAGTCTTATGCTCTGTTCTGATTATTGTTTCTTGATGGACTATTCTAGAAGAACTGGGCGGTGTTGAGCAAGTATCTGTCCTTACAAGTGTCAGATACAATTTGGGTTCAGGTAAATCCTACAATCTTGGTGATATCAGTGTTTCTTGATTAGGTTAGTTATATTCATTTCAAAAGGAAACTATGTTTATGCTTAGATTTTGATAGCTGAATTATATTTGGACTTTAGAAGTAGATCATTGATTTAGTTTCTGTAAACTCAGTATCAAGATTATTTGAGAATAGGAGGGAAGGCAGATTACTGTCCAAGTCTATTGCTCATGTTGAGAAGGGAGTTGGGGTTACACTGTATATACATCCAGTTATCTGGTTTTGCCAATTATTAGGCCTGTACTGATACTTGGGAATATAAGGGTTATTTTGCTAACCTTAGGTCGATAATGTAACTCTCCATATGCTGGTAATTGAGTGTAGTTTCTTGTGGTACCATATTAAGTGAATCTCTGTGGACTGTTGATTTATACAAATGAATAGGTTCAGTCAGGTTGGCATCTTGGTACCCTATCACTAGTAGGTCTGTTCTTTACAAAATTGGTTTCTAATCCTGATTTTGGGAAATATCAGGGCTGATCCTGATATCTAGGGTCCTGTGTTTATCCTTGTTTCCCTGTTAGAGTTATGTTACTGAATGTTGAACAGGAATAGTTAGGATCAGTTCATTATGGAGGGTTTAAACCTTTTTCTTTTGTTGCATTATTAGTAATCAATTTTGACATCAGATACTGTCAAGTATCTGAGTTTTATTTGATCCTTATAGGTTATGTCTTAAGAAAGTATAGCAGGTTCCAGGAACATTTTATGTATTGAAAGACTTGGAGGGTTGTTGTGAATCAACAGTTCACACGCCTGTGGTGTTCAGAGTATTTTATCCAGTGTTTGATAGAGGCTGATATGTATCAACATTTATAAACTGAATGAGTCACTCATACAGTGGACTTTCTATTTCATTGGGAATCCTGAGTTAAACCGATACTGTGGAGTATCAGTGCTCAAGAGGCAGGGTTGAGCACCAAGTTGCTTCGAGCATGGTTGGAGTTAGATAAAGTTATCCATTTTGTTTACCTGTGTACAATATTCCAGAGCACTGAGGATAGGTTGATATTGTGAAATCAACAACTGTTGAGTGTGAATTACTATAGTACATTCTTGTATCAGGTTTCAAACAATAGGTATTAAATTCAGAGTATAGGCTTAATTAGTGAGTGATTGTCAACTGCATCTAACATGTTAAGTTCAATTTTAGGCTTGTCCATTCCATTCATGCTTATTACTGCAAACCTGGGTTCTATTGGGATATAGATTCCTAGGTCAGATTTGGGACTGATTGATACCTGCAACTGGAAACCATTGCAGAGCTAAACTATCAGCCCGGTGGTAACAATTGTCCCCTGTCCTATTTAGGACTGTATAACTTAGGCATTTAGATGCAATGGTTCATGTTTTAAGTAGACTGGAATGCTCAATAATGAAGACAGGGTACTGGTTTTAAGTTGTGACTATATGCATATATCAGTCACAAATGCTGACTGAACGATTGTTCAGTGTAAGCAGGCTGTTTAATCAATTTAGGGTTGTGTAAGGTTGTCTATCAATACTTTTGTAAATGGAATATAACTCTTTTAACAATGCTTGTTTAGGATATTGCATAGTTATAATAGAAGTTGACTAGTATTATAGATTTAAGGAAGTGATTAACTAATGTTTTAGTCTAAAAACTAGATTATATAAATAATCACATCTATAGGGTAGATTGTATTTATCAAGTGGAACCTAGGATTGTTTTAGTGATCTTAGACTTAAATGTCAACTTTACATTGTTGACTTATCAACTGTAATTATAAACATGAGGATTCCCAGCTCTACTACCCTTTCTCGATCACCCGGAGATATGCAAGTATACTCCTCGGATTTGTTCATTTCTCATGTCTTACATGTTCATTCTTAATCTCCTTGATTGACACGATGTACCACGATATTGTCTGATTTCATGTTTTATGTATTACTTGCGTCTGGAAGGAAAAATACTATAGATATGTGATCAAACCATGTTACTACTCATGTTAATAGCTTGGGTCCCGCACCGTGTACGCGGGACCAAAGCCGTACCATTTCATGTTCATTGTATCTACCCAAGCCGATCACAATCTAGATGTATTTCAGTATTGCACATGTCAGGATTCAGGTTGTATTTCAGGATTCATGGTTGTATTTCATGTTCAGGTTATATTTCATGATTCAGGTTGTACTTCATGTTCAGGCTGTATTTCATTTTCAGGACTCTTATCATGTTCCCTGTTTTACTTTCAGTATTTTCTGTTCAGTTCATGTCTTGTTCTCATTTCCTGTACTTTACATATATTCCTGTTCCTTGATTCATACCATGATATACATGTTCATTTTTCTTGGATATACTAGCTCCGCTCCTGACTGGATATGTTGCAGGTGAGTTGGACGCCTTGTGCGACACATACTATGGCGAGGAGCCTATTGATGCAGGAGAGCTAGCTGGTGCTGCTCTTGACCTAGAGGCTGCAGAAGCCTAGAGCTTACCATTAGTATTCAATATTATTTTTCTTGTATTGAGACTAGTAGACTTACTTTCATTTGCTGAAATGTAATAGAATTCTGATACTTGTACTTTTACTCTGGGATACATTTATAGATGATGTTTTTTTCATACTTATCTTGATATCTGGTTAGTTTTCCTAGATTGGTACAGCTTACTTTATTGTGTCTAACGGCAAAGGCTGGACGTGTCCGACTCGTGTCCGATTATTCGAGAGCAGGTTGTGACAGAGACTAATATGAGGTAAATTATTTATATTTATATTTTAGGAGGTTAGATATATTTTCTGTAATTTTCTACAATTTTTTTAGGAATTTTTAGGATTTTATTTGAGTTTATTCGGCCTTAGAATGATCTTTAAATTATTTTTTGAAAATAAATACCTAGTCAATATCCAGTCAGCGCTGGATGGTCCCACCCGTCAGCCGTCGCAGCGCTGTGGGGCAGCCCGCCTGCCAGTCAGCGCGTGCTAACTGTACCCGCCCATATATATATATATCGCAGAACAATAAACCCTAATTTATTTTTGCCGAATTTTGAGTTTTTGATTTTTTGGAGAACCCCGACTTCCTGAAGCGATTGCCGCCAATACCGACGTGATTTTAAGGTGCCATTTTTTGTTGGATTCGTATTGAGGTAAACTTCAAGAATTTATAATTTATTTTCGCATATTATGATCCAGAATTTCTGGAGAATTCTGTGAGTGTTTGTTGTCCAAAACGCGACACGTCGTATGGTTTTCGAGATCCTGAGAGATCCCGAACTCCGATTTGTGACCCGTTTGAAGTTTTGGATAATATGATGATCTTTGACACAAAATTTTCCCATAATTTCAAAGGTTCATTTGCTCTTTTAGTTATTCAGTTGAACTCAGAATTGATCGGTAAATCACCATTTTGGTCACAGTTAGCCATAACGGCGATATCTTTTGACCAAAGCATGATTTTGCGGCACGGTCGATTCCAACACACTCATGGTGCCGAAATCTACTAAGGTACACTTTTAAAATCTAGAGTTCATGATGTTTGACTAGATAGTCAACGATATACCTCGATTTGCGTGTTATAGTTTCCAAAATTAGAAATATGACTTTTGATGGCCAAACTTCCATGTTTAGATTATTATTAGGTTAAATTATGTTTTTAAGTAATTTATTCTAGAATTAACTATTAATAGATTAGTAACCCAATTAACCACTTATTCCATGAATTTAGAACTAGAACCTTAGAATTGACTTGTGGTTTTCGTGCATGGTTCGTGGTACGATGTATGTTATAGGTTAATAGCTTCTAGATCGGCAATCCCCTCATCCTCGACTTGTGACTATGGTTTGTGCAATGATTCAGGCATGTACAGTATTGCATTTATATTTTAGTTCATTATAACGTTTTCTCTATCATTTCCTTGTTTGGTATCCCGTTGAGACATTGCTTGATATTTCGTTAAGATGTCATCACAGGTTATGTTATCATTTATTCATTTCCTGCCATTGCCTTATTTGATTCTGGAGCCACACATAGCTTTGTATCATATGAGTTTCTGCATAGACACGACTTCACACCCAAGCTCACTAGGAGAAACTGTCGGATTATGATAGGAGGAGGGATTATGCCAGTCAGTGAGATGGTGGATTGCCCTATCACTATAGCTGGACGGGAGATTAGGGCTCGACTTCTGGTGATGCCATTGCCCGGATTCGACGTAGTCCTCGGCATCGACTGGATGAGCGAGCAGTTTGCCGTAATAGATTACAATGAGGGGAGGGTTACTTTTAGCCTGCCAGGACTTCTACAGTTCGAGATCAGCAGACGAGTTACAGAGAGGCCAAAGGGAGTCTATCTCGGTGCAGTTGCAGAAGACCAGGAGTTGCCGCATCCGCTGATTGCAGAGTATCTTGACGTCTTCCCCGAGGAGTTGCCAGGATTGCCGCCAGATCGAGACGTGGAGTTCAACATCGACCTAGTGCCAGGATCAGCACTGAAGTCCCAGCATTGCTACAAGATCAACCCGAAGGAAGCTGCAGAGTTGAAGGCCCAGATTGATGAGTTGGAAGGCAAGGGTTTCATTCGGTCCAGTGCTTCATCCTGGGGAGCACTGGTACTTTTCGTACCCAAGAAGGATGGGACGGTGAGGATGTGCATCGATTATCGTGTACTCAACAACATCACCATCAAGAATAGATACCCGTTGTCGCGGATTGATGAGCTGTTTGATCAACTGAGTGGGGCGAAGGTCTTTTCCAAGATTGACCTTCGGTCGGGATATCATCAGATGAAGGTTCGGGAGCAGGATATTTCGAAGACAGCCTTCAACACCCTATACGGCCAGTATGAGTTCTTGGTGATGCCGTTCGGACTCACCAATGCCCCAGCAGTGTTCATGAACTTGATGAATAAAGTTTTTCACAAGTATTTGGACAAGTTTGTCGTAGTCTTCATTGATGACATTCTCATATATTCAAATACGAAGGAGGAGCATGTGGAGCACCTGCAGATTGTGTTGGAGATTCTGCGGAACGAAAAGCTGTACGAAAAACTCTCGAAATATGAGTTTTTTGGACCGGGTGGAGTTTTTGGGGCATGTGGTGACTGAAGGATTTTGTGGATCCCAAGAAGATTGAAGCAGTGAAGCATAGGCACCTCCCAAGTCAGTAGCAGAGATTCATAGTTTCCTGAGGCTAGCAGGATACTATAGGAAGTTCGTGAAGGACTTCGCCAGTATAGCAGAGCCTATGACGAAGCTTACGCAGAAGGACAAGGAGTTCATCTGGACCGACGCCTGCCCGTCAGCATTTGAATAATTAAAGAGAAGACTCACGACAGCACCAGTTCTAGCTTTGCCATCGGGATCGAGAGGATTTGTCATCTACAGCGATGCTTCAGGGAAAGGCTTGGGATGTGTGCTGGAGCAGAACATGAAGGTCATAGCTTATGCTTCTAGATAGTTGAGGCCTCATGAGAAGAACTATCCCACACATGACTTGGAGCTTGCAGCAGTCATATTTGCCGTAAAACTGTGGAAGCACTATTTATATGGAGAGTGAGTGGACATCTTCACGGACCACAAAAGCCTGAAGTATGTTTTCACTCAGAAGGAGCTGAATATGAGGCAGCACAGATGGCTGGAACTCATGAAGGATTTCGACATCAGTCTGCAGTACCATCCTAGGAAGGCGAATGTGGTAGCAGATGCTCTCAGTCGATATCCTGCTGCTGCTATGTATCTCACTATGGACCGACATCTTTTGGAGGATCTTGAGAGCCTTGGGATTGAGATTGTTCTTCCAGGAGTTGGAGGACAGCTGATGCACATGCAGATACAGTCAGGACTGATAGAGAAGATCAAGGAGACCCAGTTTTTTGATACGGGACTCCGGTGTCTCAGAGGTCAGGCAGAGGCAGGGTTGCTCGACGACTTCACCATTACAGAAGATGGATCCCTGAGGCACGGAACCCAGTTGTGTGTTCCCAAGGATTTACGAGAGAAGGTGATACAGGAGGCCCACCAATCGCAGTATTCTATACATCCTGGGTCTACCAAGATGTACAAGGACTTGCGAGAGTATGTTTGGTGGTATGGGATGAAGAGAGAGGTTGCCAGATTTGTTTCCAGATGCCTTATGTGCCAGCAGGTCAAGGCGGAGTGCCAGAGACCAGCATGACTACTCCAGCCCTTACCTATTCCGGAATAGAAGTGGGAGCACATCACTATGGACTTCGTCTCTGGATTACCGCGTACTCCCAGAGGCAAGGATGCTATTTGGGTGATCATGGACAGGCTAACAAAGTCTGCCTATTTCATTCCGTTCAAGGTTGGGCTGTCGACCGAGAAGCTTGCAGACCTCTACATACGTTAGATCGTGAAGATTCATGGGGTACCGGTGAGCATCGTTTCAGACAGAGACAGCAGTTTCACATCACACTTCTGGAGGAGTCTACAGATGAGCTTGGGATCACAGTTGAAGTTCAGCACTGCCTATCATCCACAGACAGACGGGCAGTCCGAGAGGACCATTCAGACGTTGGAGGACATGCTGCGGGTTTGCGCACTCGACTTCGACGGTTCATGGGAGGATCATTTACATCTAGTAGAATTTGCCTATAACAACAGTTATCAGGCTAGCATCGAGATGACCCCGTTCGAGGCACTGTATGGGAGGAGGTACCGCACACCGTTATCTTGGGAAGACGTTGGCGAGAGAGATTTGCTTGGGCCAGAGATGGTGGTAGACTCAGCTGAGAAGATCAGGCTAATCAGGGAGCGTCTTAGAGTTGCACATGATCGGCATAAGCACTGGATAGACAGCAGCAGACGGCCACTAGAGTTCACAGTTGGAGATAGAGTGTTCCTGAAGATCTCACCGACCAGAGGCATCATTCGGTTCGGCAGAGGCGGGAAGCTAAGTCCGAGGTACATCGGGCCTTTCGACGTGATGGTACGGATTGGCGAGGTGGCATATCGACTAACGCTTCCAGCTAGCTTGGAGGGGGTACATAATGTCTTCCATATATCTCAGCTTCGACGCTACATTCCAGACCCGAGCCACATAGTAGACTACTCAGAGCTAGAGATGGGCCTGAGTTTGACCTACGAAAAGCAGCCAGTGGAGATCCTTGATCGTAGGGAGAAGCGTCTATGGAACCAGACCATTTCTCTTGTCCGCGTCATATGGAGACACCACTCTTCGGGAGAGTCCACATGGGAGCGCGAGGACGAGATGCGAGAACGCTACCCTAGATTGTTTGCCTGATTGTATTTTAGTATTTTGAATTTTAGATATTTTTCAATAAATATTTCGTGGTGATTCGTGAACCAATTCTGGAGTGTTTTTGAATTTCGAGGGCAAAATTTTTCAAAGGGGAGAGATTTGTAACTCCACCTTCCTGATGTGTAAAAAAATAAAAATAAAAATAATATATATATATATATATATATATATATATATATATATATATATATATATATATATATATATATATTAATTTAACAAATTAGGAATTTTGTTACTTTAATATTTGAGAAGGGTATTGATATGCATATGGATTCTCTTGAAACATGTTTCAGCCCAATGGGCTCAAATCCATTTTAATTATTTCAATTTTGGGATTAGTCATTCTCCTAGCCTAAGCCCATTCAGCTTTAACCCTATTTCTCAGCCCAAGCTAACCTATGGTTTAAAGAGGACCATGAATTCTTAACACTTAGCCATTCGATTCTTAGCCTGTACCATTCTTTCTTTGAAAATTTTCAAACTGAAATTTCTATTCTCTCCTCTAACTGAACTGTCAGAAGAGAGGGGTGGGGTATTCCCGTCGAGTGATAGCCTGAGCCTCACGCTACTAACTGCTTATTTAAGGAACCGATCACTCATTCCTTCGTCCTCATTACACAATTTGGTTCCTGTAGAGTCCTTCTTTCTTTCCCAACCTGAAGTTCGACTTCAACAGGAGAAATGATGGTGATGGAGCCGGTAGGATATTGCGTCGATCATTGAAGCTAGGTAATGACGATTCTCCTATGGTTCTTCTATGTTCTTCCTTGATTCGAAACTCAAATGCTTACATTGATGATTGAACGACTCATTTTATTCAGATTTCCTCTTTATGTCCTGATCTTTCCTTGATAGAGTCATCAATCATTTAACATAGTGAGTATCGATCTCTTGATCTAGATCTGAAGTTTTGCTACTTTGAACATGTATGTTTAGATTGAGTGGTTGTTTCTCTGTTTTGTTGAGTTGCTGAAAATTCTAAGGTTGGAATAATTGTTGATTTCTTTTATTGATCATATCTAGAAGTTTAGATCTATGATTTCCTGATCATCAAGCATTCGTTGAACAAGAGCCAGAGGTGAGATCCCTGATTAGGATAACCTATTTTAATGATTGAGAAATCATTATATTCTGATTCAGTGAAACATATTCTAATTTTTGTGTTCTTTTAATTCTCCATCTCTGTGTTAGATTTCCTTGAATGGATTGTATGGTTCGATTTAGATTGTGAGCTTTTGGAAATAAACTAGGTGAGTGTGATACCAACGATACCTCGATCCATTTAAATTTTATACAATTTGACAGTCTTATGCTCTGTTCTGATTATTGTTTCTTGATGGACTGTTCTAGAAGAACTGGGTGGTGTTGAGCAAGTATCTGTCCTTACAAGTATCAGATACAATTTGGGTTCAGGTAAATACTACAATCTTGGTGATATCAGTGTTTCTTGATTAGGTTAGTTATATTCATTTCAAAAGAAAACTATGTTTATGCTTAGATTTTGATAGCTGAATTATATTTGGACTTTAGAATTAGATCATTGATTTAGTTTCTGTAAACTCAGTATCAAGATTATTTGAGAATAGGAGGGAAGGCAGATTACTGTCCAAGTCTATTGCTGATGTTGAGAAGGGAGTTGGGGTTACACTGTATATATATCTAGTTATCTGGCTTTGCCAATTATTAGGCCTGTACTGATACTTGGGAATACAAAGGTTATTTTGCTAACCTTAGGTCGATAATGTAACTCTCCATATGCCGGTAATCGAGTGTAGTTTCTTGTGGTACCATATTAAGTGAACCTCTGTGGACTATTGATTTATACAAATAAATAGGTTCAGTCAGGTTGGCATCTTGGTACCCTATCACTAGTAGGTCTGTTCTTTGCAAAATTGGTTTCCAATCCTGATTTTGGGAAATATCAGGGCTGATCCTGATATCTAGGGTCTGTGTTTATCCTTGTTTCCCTGTTAGGCATTTAGATGCAATGGTTCATATTTTAAGTAGACTGGAATGCTCAATAATGAAGGCAGGGTACTGGTTTTAAGTTGTGACTATAAGCATATATCAGTCACAAATGCTGACTGAACCATTGTTCAGTGTAAGCAGGCTGTTTAATCACTTTAGGGTTGTGTAGGGTTGTCTATCAATACTTTTGTAAATGGAATATAACTCTTTTAACAATGCTTGTTTAGGATATTGAATAGTTATAATAGAAGTTGACTAGTATTATAGATTTAAGGAAGTGATTAACTAATATTTTAGTCTAAAAACTAGATTATATAAATAATCACATCTATAGGGTAGATTATATTTATCAAGTGGAACCTAGGATTGTTTTAGTGATCCTAGACTTAAATGTCAACTTTACATTGTTGACTTATCAACTGTAATTATAAACAGGAGGATTCCCAGCTCTACCACCCTTTCTCGATCACCCGAAGACAGGCAAGTATACTCCTCGAATTTGTTCATTTCTCATGTCTTGCATGTTCATTCTTAAATCTCCTTGATTGACCCGATCTACCACGGTATTGTCTGGTTTCATATTTCATGTATTACTTGCGTCTGGGAAGGGAAATACAATAGCTATGTGATCAAATCCTGTTACTACTCATGTGAATAGCTTGGGTCCCGCACCGTGCACGCGGGACCAAAGCCGAACTATTTTATGTTCATTACATCTATCCAAGCCGATCATAATCTAGATGTATTTCTGTATTGTACATGTCAGGATTCAGGTTGTATTTCAGGATTCATGGTTGTATTTCATGTTCAGGTTGTATTTTATGATTCAGGTTGTACTTCATGTTCAGGCTGTATTTCATGTTCAAGACTCTTATCATGTTTCCTGTTTTACTTTCAGTATTTCATGTTTAGTTCATGTCTTGTTCACATTTTCTGTACTTTACATATATTCCTGTTCCATGATTCATACCATGATGTACATGTTCATTTTTCTTGGATATACTAGCTCTGCTCCTGACTGGATAAGTTACAGGTGAGTAGGAGGCCTTGTGCGACACATACTATGGCGAGGAGCCTATTGATGCAGGAGAGCTAGCTGGTGCTGCTCTTGACCTAGAGGCTGCAGAAGCCTAGAGCTTACCATTAGTATTCCATATTATTTTTCTTGTATTGAGACTAGTAGACTTACTTTCATTTGCTGGAATGTAATAGAATTTTGATACTTGTACTTTTACTCAAGGATACATTTATAGATGCGGTGTTTTCATACTTATCTTGATATCTGGTTAGTTTTCCTAGATTGGTACAGCTTACTTTGTTGTGTCTAACGACAAAGGCTGGGCGTGTCCGACTCGTGTTCGATTATTCGGGAGCGGGTTGTGATAGAGATTAATATGAGGTAAATTATTTTTATTTATATTTTAGGAGGTTAGATATATTTTCTGTAATTTTCTACAAATTTTAAGAAATTTTTAGGATTTTATTTGAGTTTATTCGGCCTTAGAATGATTTTTAAATTATTTTTTGAAAATAAATACCCAGTCAATATCCAGTCAGCGTTGGATGGGCCCACCCGTCAGCCATCGCAGCGCTGTGGGGCGGCCCGCCTGCTAGTCAGCGGTTGCCAACTGTAGCCTTCCATTGTATATATATATATATATATATATATATATATATATATATATATATATATATATATATATATATATATATATATATATATATCGCAGAACAGTAAACCCTAATTTATTTTTGCCGAATTTTGAGTTTTTGATTTTTTGGAGAACCCCGACTTCCTGAAGCGATTACAGCCACCACCGACTTGATTTTAATGTGCCATTTTTTGTTGGATTCGAATTGAGGTATACTTCCAGAATTTATAATTTATTTTCGCATATTATGATCCTGAATTTCTGGAGAATTCTGTGAGTGTTTGTTGTCCAAAACTCGACACGTCGTACGGTTTTCGAGATCCTGAGAGATCCCGAACTCCGATTTGTGATCCTTTTGAAGTTTTGGATAACACGATGATCTTTGACACATAATTTTCCCATAATTTCAAAGGTTCATTTGCTCTTTTAGTTATTCAGTTGAACTCAGAATTGATCGGTAAATCACCATTTTGGTCACAGTTAGCCATAATGGCGATATCTTTTGACCAAAGCATGATTTTGCGGCACGGTCGATTCCAACACACTCATGGCGCTGAAATCTACCAAGGTACACTTTTAAAATCTAGAATTCATGATGTTTGACTAGATAGTCAATGTTATGCCTCGATTTGTGTGTCATGGTTTCCAAAATTGGAAACATGACTTTTGATGGCCAAACTTCCATGTTTAGATTATTATTAGGTTAAATTATGTTTTTAAGTAATTTATTCTAGAATTAACTATTAATAGATTAGTAACCCAATTAACCTCTTATTCCATGAATTTAGAACTAGAACCTTAGAATTGACGTGTGGTTTTCGTGCATGGTTCGTGGTACGATGTATGTTACAGGTTAATAGCTTCTAGATCAGCAATCCCCTCATCCTCGACTTGTGACTATGGTTTGTGCAATGATTCAGGCAAGTACAATATTGCATTTATATTTTAGTTTATTATAACGTTTTCTCTATCGTTTCCTTGTTTGATATCCCGTTGAGATATTGCTTGCTATTTCGTTAAGACACGATTGTGACACCTTCTTAGTGTTTCAATGATCGCTATTGATTGTTAGAGAGTCGGGGGGGAAATACTCGGTAAGTACGTGAATAAACCCAAATATTTTTATTGTGGATAGCTAAGTCATACACCCCACGTATGAGTTAGCCGTACCCTATTATTGTAGATAGCCATTGTATGATGTGCCATATTAGCCCAGCCGTTCACGTATTAAAAGGTATTTCACACACACATAGTTGTTCCTATTTTTTCTTTATCTAGTTCACATCTTGTTAGTTCATATCTTGTTAGTTCACATGTTGCTAGTTTATATTTTGCTAGTTCATATCTTGTTAGTTCATACCTTGCTAGTTACATTTTGCTAGTTTATATCTTGCTAGTTCTTTATATATTCTTTGCCATCATTGTTTCTCATTGTTCTAACTTATTTTGGACTAACAATATTAATTACAATATGGTTGTACTCTGCTCCTTTCCTGACTGGATCATTGTTATAGGTGAGGACGAGTATCTCTAAACTCCCTATTATGGACCATCAAGGGGCAGTGCTGACGTTGTTGGTACCGAGACTTAGGAGCCAGGACCGATCTCTGGAGGGATATAAATTTACCTTTATGTATGCTTTAGTTTATTTTCTTAGTTGGACCAGATTTGTTCTCAGTTGGACCATATTTTATTATTCTAGATTTTAGTTCCTTTGGTATTGGATTTGGATATTATTATTTTATTATCTATTAAACTTTTATTTCCTTGGTTGTGTCATTACTGAGTATGATTTGTATCTGTGTTCTTTTGTATCTGTGGGGGATATTATTGTGTACTAGACAGTAATCTACCACCGATACCGCGGCGTAGGCTGGGCTTGGCTACGAACTCGTACTTGGTAATCCGGGAGCGGGTCATGATAGATAATTCGTTGCCTTACATTCATTTGGGATGTTGATGCATTGTATGGTCACATACATGGATTATGATAGCCCATGCACGGGTTTGTTTTCCTCGAACGTGTATTCGGGGGACATCGGGACCGTTCGGCCTAGGAGAAAATTATGGTGGCATTGAGCACAATATTATGGGACCTTCAGTTGGGCTTGCTACCCATATTGAATGGGAACGTCGTAATCGGATGCTGCGGGACTTTCGTTGAGCTTGCTACCCGGACGAAAGATAACGGCCCGTTGTATCAAGATATAATCCTTTTATTGACTCGGAATGCCAAGTGACCTTCGTATAGATAAGGGCGCACACAGTCTAATGTCTGATGCTAGACGGCAGGTGTATCGCCTTGTTTCAGTACGAAGGTGGGTGTACTCATATAGTTAAGATCACTGGGCTAAATGGAATCAAGTACAGGAATGCGGATCCTGGTACCTTGATAATGTGATGATTGCCTTTGGCATAATACGAATGAATAGTAGCGTTCACCTTATATCTGCACAAGGATAAGTGCGGCAGGCGGCACGATTAGTTAGTTTATTATTGTCTGGATTATTGATAATAACATGCTGATAATGATGCTGCTTGTTTCCAAATTTGCTATAATATGATTATAAGTAATCTGCTCACAAGTTTTGCTGTTTTCCATTCCCATGTAATTGACTCTAAGGCAATAATAGAAAAACCATATTGTTTGCAATTAAAATCTTTTTATTGCAATTTTAATTACAAACAGAACAGTGTTACAATGTAGGACTTAGATGTAGTCCTAGAAGAACACTTTTGTTTATCTGGGACCCTGTGTCGATGGAGCGAGTTTTAATACGTTGACTCCGTTGACGATCTGACGACGGTTCTCGGTTCTCTGAAGGTCTGAGTTGCTCTGGGTGCTGGAGCTTACGGAGATGAAGAAGATATTGAGTGTCTTATCTACCTTTCTCACTGCGTATGTAGGACTCTGTTTGTAGGTGTGTGTGTTACGTGCTCTGTAAGAAGGAGATGATCTATCTATTTATAGTTTACAGGCTGGCTGCTCATACGCACATATATAGGATACACCTGTACGTGGGGACGCCACGTGGTTGAAGCTATAGGAGGCGCATGGATGATGCACCATCATTTGTGGATTGAATCCTTCATGCTGTATTTGTGAGTCGACACGTAGCAGGGGAGAGGATCTTTCTGATGCTGAGTTCTTGGGTGATTAGCACCCCTTCATAGGCTGAATTGAGTCAAAGGACACGTGGCGCATGCCCGTTACTCAAAGATCTCAAATTTGGTGGAGAGTGATCTGATAGGATGCACTGGGATTAGGGGCATGAGAAGACTTTGGCCCACAACTTCGGGAGTCATGAACCAGTATGGGCGCACGACTTTTGAGGCACATGTGAGTCTTCAGGCGCATGGCCGCTGAGGCGCATGCGAGTGGTTGGCTGGCCACGTGGGTCGTAACCGTCGGAGGAAAGTAATAATGATGCTGATGTCAGCGATGCTTCATCTTCTGAAAAGCTGCTAACTGTCCAGTCCTCGGGGGACGTGCTGCCAACTCTGTCACTTGAGCATTAATTTCTTGATGGGTGACAAGCCAAAATGGGCGCATGAGTTCATATTGATCAGGACGCATGGATCTGTGCTTTGGGGCACATCCATACGGGGCGCTTTGGAACCGACGGGCGCGTCTGTACGATGTGCGGTGTCTGACTGGCACATCTGTTTGTATGACGTGCCTTTATTGGTCCGACTTTTGTGTTCTTTAAGTGCTTTAAATAGCCGTTTTGACTTGGCTGAATTCAAAGCGTCAAGTTCATCACCATAAATGCAAATTCATTGACGGGATTCGGAGAGCCCGCCACTTGGCGCATGGGTTTGATTTGCCCGGCCTATAAATAGTGGCAAGAAGAGAGTTTGCTTCTCGTTCTCTCACGTCTTTCCGAATGAATTTGTTTGCTCGAGCATATTCTATTGACGAGATGCTTCCGAGGGTGAAAATGCGATGCATTATCTTCATTCATGCACTCGTGAAGGTGATTGTTACATCCAAAAGTCGAGGTCGAGGGCTTCTGAGGCAGGCGGAAGGTGCCTGTTGCATCCAAAGATTGGAATGCTCGAGCCCTGTCCCCGTTATGCTGGAAGAGCCGCAGATCAAAATTGCGGTGCTCCCAGCTTTGGAGGCTCTTTCTACTGTCAGAGTGGGTGTTGCCCATTCTGGTTTTGTTGAAAGCTGCTCCTTTAGCCGCGGATCGATTGCAGTGCTCTCCTCTTCCTTGGAGAGCTCTTCCTCCCGCAAGAGTGGGGTTGATCGCCCACTCTTGTTCTGCTCAATAAATGCTTCATAGTCGAAGCATTTGATCGGGTCAAAGTAAGGCGCATATGCTGAGACTTCATGATGCGCATAACTGAGACTCTGAAAAGATGCGCGTGACTGAGACGCTGAAGGCTGCGCCTGACTGAGACACTGAAGAGATGCGCCTGACTGAAATGCTGAAGTGATGCGTCTACCTGATGATGCGCCGGGTGGGTTCGTATGGCAGTTTGCTGCGCCTAGCTGTAGTCTTAGGATCTTTTTTTTTGTAGAAATTTTCCTATGTAAAGCCTTTTAGATATGTACTACACTTTTATATGAAATAAAAATCCTTTTGATGTCTATACTTTTGCTGTCTTACTGTGCCAAGTACTTCGTTTGAGCTCCCTGGTGCATGTAGTGTTAGGCGCATAGGAATTCTGGTACATAGTTGCGTGCTGAAATTCCATGCTTCTACAAGACCCCCTTCAAAGTTTTCAAATCTTTTTGTCAAGTTTTAGAATACTTTGAATAAGAAGCATGGTGGCGTCTTCAACGGGGCGCATGACTGTTCGGACGCATGATTACTCCGTGCATCAGTAAAGGGGCGCATGCTCCTCTCAGCTAATGCAAATGATAACTCTTCTAAGTAATCAACAAAAGATTAATGATGATCTTTTTAGATTATTTGCAGTTATCATTTTGCAGAACGCTAAGCGGTGGCTGATGTCACTCCTCATCGATTTCCGCGTATACCCAAGTCTATAAATAGGCGTCTGACGGAGAGAGAGAGTTCTTCTCCTCTTTGCTTTCTTCTTCTCTAGACTTCTTCTTTCGAAAAACCCTAACTTTTTCTTTCACGAAATGGCTCCCAAAACTCCTCGCGGTGGCGCTGGCCGAGGACGAGGCAAAGGGAAAGAGCCTGTGGAGGCTGCTGTGGATGATGTCCCCCGGATGCCCGTCGACGTTCGGCCGACGGTGATTGGTGGGTTTCATCACTCTTTATCGTATCTTTCTGTACTCGAGTAGGCCATTTTTAGAACTCACATACGCCGACGCACATGGACCTTGAGTCCTGATGATGTGCTGAAGCTTTTTCGCCGACGCGCATGGGTTTAGGCCCTGATGATGTGCGAAGCTTCACTGCTGACGCGCATGGATTTAGACCCTGATGATGCGTCGAAGCTGCACTGCTGACGCGCATGGGTTTAGACCCTAATGATGCGCCGAAGCTTCTTTTCAGATGCGCCTGAGCCTTGGTTCAGGGTATGCGCTTCTGATGAGAACGTGGCTCAGATTCTTTTATTGTTTCTAACATATCTGAATCTTTGCCTTCTTTGGCTGACCACCAGTGTCGATGACCGTCCCGCTCTTGAATGAAGTACTTCTGGATGCTGTCCTCTGTCAAATAGGAGTAGATTATAACGAGGAGGTGATAAATCCTGTCCAAGCTACCATTATGCTGGATCAGCCTCCCGAGAGAATAACCCAATTCCGGGAACAACAGTATGGGTTCCTCCAACGGATGATGGAGCTGGCATTTTGAAATCTGCCATTTCTGATAATGTGACTTTCTTAAAGCCCGAGTTCCTATTTGGGGACCGTCTTACTTCTTCTGAAGCAAAGGTATTAAAGATCAAGGAAGATTGGTTCTTTACAGCAAGAGGGGTGCATATGATTGTTAAGCAAGTTGAGCGTCAATAGCCTTTGACGGCTTTCTGTCACCTTGCCTCCAAGAGGAGGATGTCTTGGGAGCTAACTCTGTCAAAGGAGGAAGCAGTGGCAGGCACCATCAAGATCGACGCTTCCTCCAATCAAAGGGATACTTTGGCCGCCGCGCGGGCTGGGCCTTCTTTCACCTGACGGACTCTGCGTCCTGGGAGCATTTACAGTGACGTCCCTACCAACACATTTGCTTTTGGAGTTCGATTTTTGCAAATCGTATGCTGGCATTGAAGCGGTCATACCCGAAAGGTGAATTTTGGGTCGAGGGTTGGTGTCACTATGTTTCCAAGTGGGACAAGCTGACACTCTGGGTTCTAACGTAGTTTCGAACCGAACTCCGAGTGATTGGGCTGACTGCCGCAATCCGTGCTACCCAGGCAGGCGTTGACATCAACAGGCATATGTTCCTCGCGCTCCTGGAGATGTTTGACACCCAGACCGGGACTTTCTTCACTCCGGTGGGGGAGCTGGGACTCGCACTTCATGAAATGTACGAGGTGTCGAGGCTCCCTTGGGGATCGAAACCTTACGAGGAATACTTTCCGACCAACGAGGAGTTCCAAGTCCTGGGGGACAAAGCAAAGGAGATGATGGCCATCTTCAAGGAAGTGGCGAGTCATCATTATTATAAGCAGAAGAGGGATAACGGCGGGTCACAGCCTCATGTGACTGCTTGGAGAGATTATGTCTTTGAGCAAGACAAGGAGAACCTCTCTCGGTTTACAACTCCGCCAGCACTTTCCAGTACCGCAATGCTCTCTGAAATGAGCAGGCTAAGTGAGAAGAGTCCCCGAAAAAATGAGGATCGACAGTCGGACGAACGCTCCTATAGCTGTTTCTGGCACCTTACTCATCGGATGTCGTCCAAAGCAGTGTTGGCTGCTTATCTGATGATTAGGATCCAGGATTATGTCTTTTCAGATGGGTCAGGCTCTGTGGAGAGGGTGACCCAGAACCTAATCCTGCCAGCTGTGAAGGTGGTTTTTGGCTATCGCCTGGCTCTACTCCCCGTAAAGGTGTGTAACCCGCTGCGAGGTTTACAAGAATTTACAGGAAATGTCGTTCATGAACGAGGTAGGAATGAAAACATTCCCCGTGTCGAACTGCCATTTCATTATTTGATGGGGTGGTTAATTTTGTACCATCCCAACGTGATGAGCCCGGGCTCGGAAGAGGACCACAGGACCGGAGACGCATTCCTCCGCCGTTTCTACCAGAGGAGCTGGTTGCATACTGGTGTTCCTGTTTGCAGAAAAGTTTTATCCCACCTTCAGGGGTGGGAGATCACCAAAGTTGGTCCCGTCTTTTTGGGTTTTGAGGCCAACGAAGACTAAACAGATTCGGGTGAAGATGCCACAACTCTGCCTCCATGGGGATTCCGCTGGTTGTAAAGCATCCGGTCGTCCCATCTGGTGTATCGGAATAGAAACCAGTGTTACCTGGAACCATATTTGCCGAGCCATTTTGCACGACAATTCGGCTATGCTCAGTTGATGTTGGAGAACCCCAGTATTAACCTGGGGTATACTGGAAGTTTGCTGGACGTGCACGAGCTTGGCATTACTACAATGACGGATGCACCGGAGCTCGCTTTACGCTACCTGTTCAGAATTCGTGACCGCCGATTCTTTTCTCGGCCGCCAAATTTTACTGTGCCATGAACGCCGTGCCCCCTGGATATGATAGGAAGACCAGTTTTATTGTCGGCACCCAGTTAGAGGCGATCGGGAACCTGTTGGCGAAGGATCGGTCGTACCGCTCGCTGGAGGCGGGTTATCGAGGTACCCCTGCCGTATCAACGGGGGGTCAGGCAGAGCCCTCGGCCGATCAGCCGAAGAGACGTGCTGATACAGAGGCTGGCTCTTCTACGCCGAAGAGAAAGAAGAAGGCATTGTCACCGACAGTGTCAATAGACTCAGCACCTGTGGAGGTAAGGGTGTCCCACATAGTCTGGTTGGTTTTACCATTTTTGTGACATATGCTTTCTTTTTGTAGGAGCCGCTGAAAAGGAGACCCCGAACTCCAAAATCGGGTACTAGCAGACCAAAGGAGACGGTGGGCTCATCTGAAAAGCGCATTCCGCTGATTGTGATGTCTCCCGTGGAGGAGAATCCGGACAACGTCGTTCCTGCAGAGATTTTAGTATCTCTAGATTATGTTGGAAGGGAAACTGAGGATGCAACAGTTCCCGGGAGGGTACAAATCGTCGTGGGGGCCTACGACGTTGAGGATCCAGCAAATACGGGGCTTCTAGATGAAGAAGTGGAGTGGAGTTCGTCGTCTTCAGATGACGTTCCTCCAGAGATGAGTGAGCCTGTTGCAGGGGCAACAGACATGATTAAAACAGAGGAGAGGGCTGATTCCCCTCCTTGTCATGATGAGGGAAGGTCAGCTGTAGCGTTCCCGAGTCCTGTCCCAGACTCAGCGACGGAGGCTGAGGTGGCTGTCGACCAGGAGGTAGAGACAGATTCTATTCCCATAGAGGGATTCGATAAGGAAGGTGAGACCCGTCCGCCGGACCTGACTCCAGGGGAGCCGAGTCAGGAAACAAGTGCTGATCTCGCTGCTTTGCCAGAGGGAGAAGGTCCCGTGCGGCCTACTGATAGTATGGAGGAGATAACCCCTGACGTCGGTGGTCCTTCCGAGCTTGAGATGGGTAAGGGTTTGCTGGAACCCCTTGTTGCTCTTTCTACTTGGGGTACGATATCGATGCCCCTCTCGGCCCCTTCCGCTCTCTTGGCTCCTCGGGCCAGTGGCGAAGTTCAAGCCCTTGTTGAGGGAGAGTCCGTTGATGCCAAGGTTTCAGCCTCGCAGATCGAAGTCGGTGGGTCTTCTTTAGGCCCGCCGTCTATCACAGTACCTCCTGCAACTCCTTCCATGATGCCTCAAGTGCTGGCTGATGCAGATGAGTACGTTCAATTTGTTGTTGAATCAGTGTACAAGATGCTACAGAAGAGCGTATCAACGGTGCTGAATGCAAATGGAAGTTTTGTGACAGCGAAAGCCATGGATCTTTCTTCCATTGGTTTGATACGTTTATACCGTGGCCACGATCACATGGCTGTTATTCTGGAGGAGTAGGTGGTTGAGCTTGACCAATGTCTTTTTGAACTACAGAGTATCTAGCGGAATGACCTTTCCGCTCTGATAGAAGCAGAATAGAAGAAGTTGATAGCTGAGGTTGAGTCGTCTTATCAGGCCACGGTGGCCATCTGGAACGGCGAGGTGGCCGCTGCTGAGGCTACAGTAGAGAGACTGTCTCAGTCCACACAGGAGCAGGTGGAGCTGCGGGCCTCATTGGAGGCAAGTATACCGGAGGTTACCGCCAGGATTCGCCTCTTAGAAAACCAGAGGGCCCAACTTATGTTAGATCTTAAGCGGGTCCAGGCTGAGCACATCTCGTCCAAGGCAGTTGTTACTCGCCATATTCTTTCTCTGACCCATCAACGGCAGGAGCTGGACGCCAAGCATGAGAACGATACTGCTCCCGAGGCTGTGGAGATGATGCGACAGGAAGCTTAACGTCGGGTCCTGGCGACTGCAGAGACTCGGGCTACAAATTTGAGGCGTCGGATCGAAGAGCTGTCCGCCAATCCCAATGATGCCAAGTGATTCGTAGTCTTCTCTCCTTTTTTTGTTATATGCTGGGGATGTAATCCTTTTACTTTTTGAATAAAAATAAAGAATTTTGTGGTGTGTTCAACTTTTGTTGTCATGAACTTGTGATTTGTGTGGACCTATTATCTTTTGTGCACCTTGGTCGTTAGGTACAGACAATAAGTTTGAGAGAACCAACATGTTTGCTCAGAGGTAATATGAACATGGAAAATATGGGGTTCAAATGATAGGATCTTCCTACTCAGAGGTGTTATGGACGTGGTAGGAATGACTCTGGGAGATACGCGAAACTACTCAGAGGTGATGTGGATATGGAAGTTCTGCGATCGATGTACGATAATACAGGGGTTATCTGTACGGGATGTTTACTCAGAGGTAATATGGACGTGGTAAACATGATGGGTAGCATAGTCTTATGGAGCGTAAGATTTTGCTTTGTAGGGTATAGAGGAGCAACTCAGAGGTAATGTGGACATGGTTGTCCTTTTACTGGAGATAGAATGCAATAGAACAACTGGGTTCCGAAAGCATAAGATTTTTGTGAAAGGGAGGTGTATGTGAGCTCTGATGATCAGGTCCACTGACTCCCTTGCTAGGTAGAGGTAGAAGTACATATCTGAAAGGTGTCAAGAGTAGTACTTCTTTAGGAACTTACCATTGATGGACATCATGAACAAGTTCCCGTTTGATCGGGCGAGGCGGTAAGCACCGTTTGAGTATACCGTCTCTATGATGAAAGGTCCCTCCCATTTAGGCTCAAACTTTTCTGGTGTCTTGTGAGTCAACACCATCGGCCTCCTGACTGCCAGAACTAGGTCACCTACTTGGAAAGTCCTCTGCTTGACCTTCTTGTTGAAAGCCTGTGATATACGGGCTTGATAGAGTTCGATGCGCTGTTGAGCTAGAAGACGTTTTTTGTCAAGTGCCTCCAATTCTCGTAGATGGCGACGTTGATTGTCTTCTTCTATGAGTTGATTTGTGATCGCTACACGTAGTGAGGGTATCTAGATCTCGAGAGGCAGTACCGCTTCGCTCCCGTAGACTAAGGAGAATGGTGTGTTGCCTGTCGTAGTCCGTACCGTTGTACGGTAGGCCCAAAGGCATTTGTTGAGCTTTTCGTCCCAGTCGCATTTGTTGGATGACACGACCTTTTTGAGTAGCTTGACGATAGTCTTGTTAAAAGCCTCGACCAATCCGTTTGCTGCCGGATTGTAGGCGGTTGATGCTACGTTCTGAATGCGATTCTTGTCACATAATATGCTGAAAATATGGCTGATGAACTGAGGACCGTTGTCGTGGAAAATCCTATGGGGTACCCCGAAACGGTCGATGATATGATGCTTGATGAAGCTGATCACCCTAGAGCTTTTCACTTCTGTCAGTGGAACAGCATCTGTCCATTTGGAGAAGTAGTCAGTGATAGCTAGGATAAAGCGCTATCCCCTTGATGAAGGAGGGGTGATCGGTCCCACAATATCCATGCCCCAAGTTTCAAAGGGCCAGGAGGCGACCGTAGGATGTAGTGGTTCTGACGGTATATGGATGAAGTCGGCGTGGAGTTGACAAGCATGGCACTTTTTAGCGTAGTCGACAGCGTCGGCTGCCATGGTTGGCCAGTAGTAACCCATGCGTCGCAGTCGATCCTGCAACTTAGGCCCAGGTTGATGGGCCCCGCATGTTCCATCATGAGCTTCTCGAAGGGCTTCGACTGCTTCTTCGTTGGACATGCGTCGAAGGAGAAGTCCATCGTAGGAGCGTCGATACAACATTTTAGTAGCTGTATCATAATAGAATCGAAGGAAACGCCTCCTGACTGAGACGGCTTCCTTCGGGTCTTCTGAAAGAATTTTGTAGACAGCAAAGTCGATGAACGAGAACCTCCAGTCTCGGACATTAACACTAGCACTTGTTGACATGGCATGGGCCATTTGTAAGCATAGGTTATTTTTAGGACAGACCAAGTCTCGACCAACTACCGTGACGTAGTGTTGAGTCTCGAAGAGTGCTGCCAATGAGGCTGCGAGGCCAGCCAGAGCGTTAGCCTCCAGGTTTTGTAATCGAGGTACGTGTTCTATGAAAAACTAGGTGAAGGTTGAAATAATGTTCAATGCAACTTCATGGTAAGGAACCAGATCTTCGTGGCGAACTTCATATTGCCCTCTGATTTGGTTAACGACGAGTTTTGAGTCACCGTAGGCTTCCAAATGATCCACCTCCAGCTGTTGCGCCAGCTGGAGTCCCATGATGAGAGCGTTGTACTCGACAACATTGTTGGAGCATGGCTTCGAAAGGGAGTAAGCACGCTGGATGACCAGCTGATCGGGAGAGACTAAGAATATCCCTACTCCGGCGATGATTTGGCCTTTGGGGACTGTTCTTGAAGCACCATCGAAAAACATCCGCCAGACGGAGCTTTCTTTGGTGATGTTTGATTCTTGGACCTCATCCAGGATGTCTTCATAGAGTCTGGAAGACTCTGGGATGGGCTTGCAGCTAAAAAGTCGGCCAGAGCTTGACCCTTGACGGATTTTTGTGGTACGAACACCATGTTGTACGGTGTCAACAGGATCGCCCATGTAGCTAGCCGGGAGTTCAATGATCCTGGCTTTGTCATGAGAACCCTGAGCGGATTGACTCGGAAGATGACATGAATTATTTAGCCCGAGACATAATGGCGAGTATTCTGGATGGCGAATACCAAAGCCAAACACTCCTTTTCAATGGGGTTGTACCGGTGTTCGGCCCCGATCAGTGTCCTTCTAAGGTAGTAGATAGCTTGTTCGTAGCTTGCATCGCTGTTCTGAGCCAGCAGAGCGCCGAGGCAATGATCCATGGCACGGACGTAGAGGAGAAATGGTTTGCCTACGACGAGTGCCACCAGGACTGGCGGGCTCGTCAAGTAAGCCTTGATATCATCGAAAGCTTTATGGCATTCCTCTGTCCAGACGTAGGAGACTCCTGTCACGACCCGCACCCAGTATTTGGGCATGAGCCGTGGGTACGTCCAGCCTACGCCGCTGTGTCGGCGGTAGAACGTTGTCTAGTCATCTCCACAATTTATCAAATACAACCACGCAGTTTATAGATTTCCACAAAAGATCAAGTTTGCATATTCAATCTCAACAAGAAATTATAAACACAATATCTAAGGTAGAAGAGGCAAACTGATAACTGCAAAGATCACAAAGTGTAGAGACTAAATATGATAGAATAATGATCTCAATATAATCAAAATGTACCAAAGGGATGTTCACTACTCAACTCTCATAACCCATAAAAATAAAATACATTAAAAGAGTTTCTGCGAGCGACTCATGCTCTATAAAGTGCTGTCTAGCTAATAATCTCCTGCGGAGGGTAGCCCCGCATCCAAGTCCTTCTGCATGCTCAGTTCAGGATCCACGGTATGCCCGTAGTAAGTGGAACAGAACTCCTCTAACTCATCACCTAAAATGTTGGTTATCCAGTCAGGATTGGAACAAGTACACATACGACCACTAGCCGAGCTCCAACAGAGTCAAAAACATGAATGCAACATATGAGAATGAAAACTAGAAACTAACTAGCATCATGGTATGGGAGAAAGGACAAGTAAACTCTATCAATAAATATCTACTAGAAAATGAATATGTAGATCATGGTAACATGGTAAGTGACAAGCAATAAGGAATGACTGAAATAAAACTATCTACGTGAGTTGAAATATCATGTTCGACGTGTGAACGGCTAAGGGGTAAATCCGGCATCTACACGTGTCGTGTGTAGATGCTATTGTTCACGAATAGACATCATGGGGATAGAATGGGTAGTCCACACGTCTACTAAGATATTTTTCCGTCCAACTAGTACTCATAGAATTAATTGCAGTAAGAAAATATGTAAAAGACAGTCAATTGCACTATAATTCCATAAAACTAGTAATCGTGTGACGATCATGTCAACAAGCAGCAAGACATATGTGAAACATGTAAAGAGACTATCAAAGACGGTAACAATCAGCATATGCACTTGCCTGTCGTCCCGAGCTGCGAGTAATGATCAAGTGAAGAGTTTGAGTCCAAATAACCTGTTTTGTGAATTAAATCTAATTAACATAATGAAAATGATTATAAGAATATTTTTATAGTCAGTTAATCCCTCCCCTTCTACCTATATTTGGAGTCTACTGAAATAATAAACTACTCTTTGGGAAACAACCTTTGCTCATTGTCTTAACATATTGGTTTGATAATCCTCTAGGTTGATTTTGTGGTAAGGTCAATCCTAAATCAAGTCCCAAGGACCAAAACTATCTATACTAAGGTAGAAAACACATGTGTATGTATATATCTATGACTATGGAAACTTTGCCACATATTCCCAAGAGTTCAGGTGTGTTTGGAATGCTTGTCAAGGTCATCACCCCAACTGTTACTAGCTGTAACCAATTTGGGTACTTAGTATCTATGGATACTAATACTCTTCCTTATCTCCTATGCTTGGCCCTTGCCAACTTACATTAACTTAACTCATTCCCAGGTTGTATCCTCATATCTAGGATTCCTGTGTTTGAATACAGGTTCTAAAGAGCTTGTATTATGACTGTTTCTACCTGACATATCCATTGATGTATCAATGAGTCCTGATTTCAGTCTAACCTATACTCACTCCTAATTCTCCTTCTAGGAAAAACAGTAATGGTGCCTAAGGGTTACCTGGCCTGTAATCTTAGTTGTCCCCTTGGCTCAGAACGTGCCTTGAGGATCACATTCATTATGATCATGAGTACAGGTTCAATACAACATATTGGTACTGCCATGTAGAGCAACTCTTCCAATCTAGTATATTATCCAGATACCTAGGGATACAAGCATGTGGGTGGGTCACCACATTTATTTAGGGACTGCTCTTTCACATAACATACATAGGTCTGTACCATTTGGTCAATGTGACAGGACAGGGATAATATAGATGCAGGTGCCACTGGGCATGGATGTAATATAGTTAAAAGCTCTGAATCATAACCTGAAAATGGACTTGACAACCAACCTAGACCTCTATGTATAAAACATTCAACTGTCAGATGCAATGAGTAAAATTCCCATTCACCTTAACTGATATTTGGCCACACTCCACTGTTTACCTGTGGACTTGAACTTATATCCTTGTACATATCCGTGCTCATTGGATATGATACAATTTCTAAGGACATCCCTAAAAATGGATGTTGATATCAGGATGCTAAACCAGGATAAATGAGAGTAGAATATGGCTAAACAGTGTTGTAGGTATACTGTCACATATATGACTTTTACCTGGCATTGCCTCCTAAGCTGATAGGAATAGCAGTGAGATCATGAGCAATTTAGAAAATGAAAGTTGGTAGGCTAACCCGTAACACAACTAATAAGTACACCTATTGTTTACACACTGAAATCCATATTTCTGGAGAGCCATACCTTGGCTGATACTGGTGTTAACCCCCCCTCCTTTTCTCTTGTGACGCAGCCCTATACACACCATATCCTTGCCAGTATAGAGGTACACTGGTAACCCTGTTCCCCACTGTATCCAATGTGCATTGCAATTAATATGGGGCAACATATGGGGTACCAGGGATTCATCCCAACTGAACTAAGCCGCAAGGAATTGAACATGAAAAGGCTAAATGGTAGGTAGGGTGACTGATTAGTAATCTAATTTGTTGTAGGAACCTAAAGAAGCCTGGCCAGCCATGATTTTGGATGGTAAGGTGTTATAGAGGGTTGCACTTAGGTACCAGTTTCATGGTCAAATCATTTGCCACAACAGGTAGTCCCCTCTAACCTATATACTCGAGCCTAACATTTCTGGTATTCAAAATATTCAATGGGGTTTATTGTCAAGCTCCTGCACTGGAGTTGTTCAAGGTCAAATTAGTTTACATGCAGGCAACCCTTCTGTACTCTGATGAAAAATATACAAGTAACTGCTATATATAGAACTTAGTGTATTCATAAGTGTAGGTAATACTAAGCTTTACAGGGGATGCAATGTGCTTATTCGATTGTAGGATGTCTACACTAGATGGAATGTAGTTAGTGCTGTCAAGACACAGGACAGGTGATGAAGGGTTAGGAACAAGTCCACATTATTGAATATGACACAATGCCAATGGTAAGTGTAGGGGCTGAAACACTTTAAGATGGTTTCAGAGATTTGGCTGAAGGTCTCCATATCAAACTTTATTCATTAACACTAGACAACCATTCCTGTGTAAACTTTTCAAATAAAGTCAACTAATTTAAGACAGAACTATATATCACCCTGCTTAATGCAGACTGATGCATCTGCATTATCATTGCTACCTATTGGCTAAGTGTACTCTCCTATTCTTGATATTATTCGATTCTAAGGGATATACCTATCATCCATTGTACAACATATAACTTCCTGTATCTTGGTACAGGATCTAGTATTATTGTCTGTACTAACGTTTAGGGGTTACTCATGTCTTCATCTAGGAATTTCATCGAGCACCTACCCTTCCTTTTCTAAAGTGTTGTGCAGAAATAATAACTTGGCATGTCGAGAGGGATGAAGAACTTACCTTTTTGTTGCACCAAACTCTATGCTCCTATTTAAAGTCCTCTACGGCAGGAAAGAAAGTGAGATTTTTAGGGTTCGTAAATGACAAGGGTCGACTACCTGCCCATATATGTGTACTTATATACTAGGATTCTTGATAGGATCAATCTCCAATTTAGAATTGATCCCCAAGATCCATTCTTATCCTGTTCTTCGAATTCAAATTGAATTCGAACGAACCTACGACTCTGTGTTTAAACTAAACTTTTACAGTTGAACCCCTGGAGTTTGGGTTATTAGGTGGGGTGAAAACCTCTCTAACTGTTTTGGAAGTTATATAGTATAAGCTATTGTTTGCATATCAACCTTCAACAATTTAGTAATTGCAAACCCCTTCCATTCTTCTTTATTTATTAGGCTAAATACCATATTTACACTACTTTATTACATTGGCAATATATATATATATATATATATATATATATATATATATAATTTTTAGCAAAATAGAATAATGATAAATGGGAAAAATTGGTTCAAGGGCTTACAACTCCCTTCTTCATGAGCTGGGTGAAGGGTTGACATTTTTCGGAAATGTTTGCTATAAACCTTCGGATGTATGCAAGACGCCCTTGCAGGCCTCGAAGTTCTCGGAGGTTCTTCGGAGGGTCCATGTCAAGGATGGCCTTAGTCTTCTCGGGGTCGACATGAATGCCTTTTGCCGTGATAATAAAGCCCAAGAACTTTTCGCTAGAAATCCCGAGGAAGGATTTAGCGGGGTTCATCTTGAGTTGATGCGCTCGCATGAGATCGAAGACTGCCTTTAGGTCTTGTAGGTGATCCCTTTGAGACGGCTCTTGACGGTGATATCATCAACATAGCATTCGATTATTTTGCAAAGATGTTGACGAAAAATGGTACTCATAGCTCGTTGGTATGTAGCACCAGCGTTCTTCAAGCCGAAGGGCATCACTGTGTAGCAGAAAACCCCTTTCGGCATCCTGAATGACGTGTGCTTTGCGTCATCGGAGAATATTTTGACCTGGTTGTAGCCCGAGTACCCATCCATGAAAGACATACATTCAAAGCCACATGTATTGTCGATCATTACATCGGTGATCGGAAGTGGAAATTCGTCTTTCGGGCAAGCAGCATTGAGATCTCTGAAGTCGATGCAGACCCGTACCTTCCCATTCTTTTTGGTGACAGGGACGACGTTGGCCACCCAATCTGGGTGTTGTTCTTCATGGATAAACCTGCTGGTCAAGAGTTTGTCTACCTCTTGATCGATAGCATTCATGATGTCAGGATGAAAACGTCGCTGTTGTTGCTTTATAGGCTTGACATCAGGTAAGATGTTAAGCCTATGCATCACGATCTGGGGATCAAGTTCGGGCATATCTTCGTAGCTCCAGGCGAAGACGTTGATATATTCTTTAGCCAGTTGGATTAAAGATTCCCTGTCTGATCCCTTTATACTCTTGCTGATGAATATGGGTGTGGAAGAAGATCCATCCCCCAGGTCGATCTGCTCAACTTTGTCTTCAGTAGGGGTTCGCGTAATTCAAAATGAAACTCCTACTGCGCTCCTAGGCGTTGAGCCCCAGGTTCTTCCTCGAAGAATTCTGACATTTTGTCTTCACCTTCATCTTCTTGAGATTGTGCAGATGCCATGTTGACTGATAGCACCTTCTTGAAGACTGAGCCGATACTGGTATCGGAATCCCAGGTTGATGCTTCGGACAAATGAGGTCGTTCTACTTCTTCTGCCTTCGAACTCTCTGGAGTTGCCGGTGGTGTGACATAGCCCATCCCCCGTCGAGTTCGATGATAGTAGTCCTGCGGCTTTCCTTTAGGTATCGGGAGCCGGAGAGAAAGACGTAGACCCTTACAGTAGTTTAGGCCTTTGTTGCTTTTTAGATCGTAATCCATCATTTGGATGAGGTACTTTGCCTTGTCCGTGTACCGATAGACTTGTATTCTGCCGGTATCTGGTTCTTGCTCAAGTGGCTGAAGGTCTTGATGACGCTCGACTTTGCCAAAGACGATGGATTCTTCGTCTCGATTCCGCGGTAGGACTACGAAACAGACCCCTTGGGATGGGACTACTCGATTTACATGATTGACGGTCATTATTTGTGTTTACAACGACCGTAGAGCGTTATCTAATGTATACATGGCATTCCAATGTGGAAGACTAGAATAATTAAAAGACACTCTATTATTGATGAAACACGAGATTTTGTCCCGCGGGATTACATTATCCAGAGAGGGTGCATCTACATCAGCAGATATGTACTCCCATAGCTCTTCATCTTTGAGTACTGGAGTTGGTTCGGGAGAGTCTACTGCAGCTTTGACCCTGGGGTTCGAGAGGGCTATATGGGCCTTCTCCGGCAGCTTGGATGAGACAGATGATTGCGGAGGCCTGCCTTTAAGACGCACTTTCAGAGGTGCCTCAACTGCGCCTTCAGGGATTGATGCCTTCCCCTGTAGTTTTACCACAAGGGGAGCCGATGTTTGAGGGGGCTTTCCCTTGAGCCGTATCTTTAAGAGAGCTTCAGTAGGTGTTCTACCTAGAGCAGTTAGTGCTTTTCTAGGTAGCTTGATGGTCATGGGAGGTAGCATCTGAGGCGATTTCCCTTTGAGTCGAATTTTCAAAGGAGCGTCGAAAATTATCTCTGGCTCCATGTCGGGCTCTGCTGCCGTTTCTGCTTCATCGTCAGCATCATTGGCTTCCTCTTCGTCGGGTGACTTGTACAGGGTAGAATCAGTGAAATAGGCTTCGACCCCCTTGAAAGGGTCAATGTCTGCGAACTCTGTCCGGATGATGTCGTTGGTGGACACGTACTTCATACATTGGTGGAGTGTAGATGACACCACCATGTACTCATGTAGCCACGGACGACCCAGTAGGAGGTTGTAGTTGACGTCAGCATCCACGACATAGCAGGTCACCTCGGTTCGGAGGTTACCGATATGACATTTCAGCCGTATTTTATCCAGCGGTTCACTTTTGCTAGCATTAAAACCGCTAATTATAGTGTTGGAAGGCGCCAGACGGTATATTGGGATCCCCAGTATTGAGAGGAGCGTATTCGGGATGATGCTGAGGGAAGACCCTGGATCGATCTGAATCCGCTTCACCTTGACGGAACCGACGTACCCTGTATAATACAGTGGCCTGTTGTGTCGGTTGTGCTTGAGCAGCATGTCTTGTTGGGTGAAAGTTATGTTGGGGATAACTTCATCCGCATAATGGCAGTGCGCACATATGGTCGGGGTATCCTCAGGTTGCTTGACCTGACTGATGAAGGATTTAGCATCCTTCAGGGCTTTACAGAGAGCTTCGCGAGTGTCCTTGGAAAGACGAAGAAGCTCAAACAGAGATAGGCGGGCAGGAGTACTGGCAAGTTATGCCAGTATGTTAAAGTTGTGGGGCTTGGCTATCCCCGAAGCATTCTCCTTTTGCAAAGGCTTGTCGAAACGGGCCTCTACATGCTTCTGTTTATTGGCTGCTGGAGGCCTAGATGGGCCCTCTTCCTGGGCAACAGGGACGGTGCTAGGAGGCACCACCTCGACGGCAGCTTCGTCGGATTGGGCGTTCTGATGTGAATGCGTCTGTACAGGAAGTGCCTCTTCCGTAGAGGAAGAGACCATATGGCAAGACTTGATCTTTCTGCCCTTGGTTTTGGAGGCAGAGCGTACCTCCGGTTGAGTAACTTCGGAGACGAGGTCAAGGTGAACCCATAAGACCTCTCCCCGGGATGTAGTAAGTGGGATGAGTCCACTCACGTTGTCGCGGGTAGGTGGTAGGTTAACCACCTCCATTGTCGCCTTTGGGATGGGGACAATGCCATCTTGTGTTGTGGTTGGCGGCAAGGTGCCAAATTGGAGCGACACCAAGTTAGCCGAGACCGTTTTCTTCTTGTAGTCGATGGAGATGACATCTGCATTAATCATGTGCTGGATGTAGTTCTTGACGATGTAGCAGTCCTTAGTTGGATGTCCGATAAATCGGTGGTAGTGACAATACCTCGGATTGTCCACTCTCTCAACCTCGTCGGGACGCTTCGGGTCCGGCAACTTGATCTTGTCACCCTGCTTCAATATCTCGAAGAGTTGCATGGTGTCTTCATTGTTGAAAGAATAAACCTCTTTTGGCCTTGGTGCAAGCGGAGGCTTCTGAGTAGGTGCTGATGCACCTTTGGAGGCATTGACAGTCAACACCTGCTTCTCCTTCGTCTTTCGTCCAGGGTTGTTGGCTGCAGGCCATTTTCCCTTGTCTTCAAAGGCAGGGAAGCTGAATCCTAGAAGACGAGCATTGGACGCCTTCTTTTCTGCTGCTTCGGCCTCGATGATCAATGAACTCCAGTTAGGAGGAGGAGTGGAGTTGAGCCAGAGTTTAATCGCAGGCAGCATGTTCATGCTGCAGGAGGAGATGAGTGCATGTTCTGGCATGCCCGGAGGCAATCTGAAGCAGGCTTGTCGAGCCGTTCGATGAATGCTCGAACATTTTCTTTCTCTTTCTGACGTATCTCTATGAGGGACGCAATTGTCATGTCCTTCCCTCCGTCGTAGAAACGATCGAGGAAGAGACACGTCAAGTCGTCGAAGGAAGATATGGAGTTATCGGAGAGACTGCAGTACCAGTCGTAAGCCACTCCTTTCAATGCCCCGACAAATATGCTGGTGAGTAGCGCATCTTCCTTCGGGAGATGTCCCGTTTGAGACTGGAAGTACGTCAGATAACGGCGTGGAGAGTCCTTTCCGTCGTATGGCGTCAATGTTTATGGTTTATACTTGGAAGGATAAACCACTTTGTTCCATTCGAGGGGGTATGGTTGTGGGATCCCCATCTTCTGGCGCTCCTCTTGTCTGTTATTGGACTCAAAGCGCTCGCGCAAGTCCTTGATCATCTCAACCACGTCTTTCGTAGAGCTGGGAGTCGGAAAAGGTGGTACAGCCTGGAGTTGAGCATTTTATGGCTCCGACGTCCGAGGTGCTTCACGGTGATCTGTACCCAAGGATACCCGTTGAAGGGGTACTCTTGATTCTCCATTGGCCCCTGGGTCAGGACCGGTAGACGGTGCCCTGGCCAAAGCTGACAGTATCTCAAACACTGCTTGAGACAGTGTTTGTATGGAGGCAGAGAGGATTTTGAGTCCTTCCTCCAAGGTATCCATACGCTGGACGAGATCTGCTGGCGGCGCATCTGACTCTGCATCACCAGCTCCCGTCATGTACACCGTCATAACACAACTGGAAGTAGATGGATCGGTTGAGGCTTCGCTTTAGGCCTCGCTCTCTTGTAAAAGAGGAATTTCCTCCGGAGCTTCGTCTTGGCTACCCCCAGTTCTATCTTGGAGGACTTTTTTGTCTTCGAGAATCAAATCCACAGGGGCTTGACTACCCCAGCCATGTCCGGGAGGCTGACTTCATCTCCGGGATGAAGATCCACAGGGGCTTGACTACCCCCAGCTATGTCCGGGAGGTTGACTTCGTCTCCAGGATGAAGATCCACAGGGGCTTGACTACCCCATCCATGTCCGGGAGGCTGACTTCGTCTCCAGGATGAAGATCCACAGGGGCTTCACTACCCCCAGCTTCTTCTGAGATCTTCTTTCTCCCCCAAGTGCCTTCAAACACTCCTGAGGACGGGACAGTCGTCTTGGTCTTCCTCGGCTGGCTCTTGGATGAGGACAAAGTCGAGGAGCTGCCAGTCGCCTTTCGAATTGACGGGGAGTTAGAGACTATGTTACAAGAAGCAACCTGTAGTTCTGGATCCACTTTAGTTGACACCTTCTTCCCAAGGCGACGTTGGAGGGGCGTTGATGATTGCAGCCGTTGGAACACCGACTGCCTCGGTGGTGGGACTGCTGTTTTATAACAGCAGTTGATGATGACTACAGCACAGGTGTGCCCTGTGAGGGACGCATTGTGCTCGTCAGTCGACTCTCTTGATCGGCGCTTGTGATTGATCATATTACACAGATCATTGGGGGAGAGTACCACCTTCGTACCCCATCAGGCGTATGGCAAGGCCAAGCGCCGGGCTGGTCAGGTGAATGCTGCGCCCCCGAATCCAACGTAGAAGCTGTGCTCAGATCAGTAGTAGGGGTACAATATTTACAGTGACTTGAACCAGCCACAGACGCACATCCTATATAGGCGCTGGGGTTCAAGGCCACAGAGTTTGCCTTGCTCGACTTGGTTGTGAATGCAACAGATACGCCCAAGTGAGGCAAGGACTTTGAAGGTCGGTTCGTTTCTGGCGTAGAATCACCCGAGTCGACCTTATACAGCTTGCCATCAGCAGCACGTATGATTGTGAGCAGCGCATACTTCTGGATTGCTACCGGCATAGCACGTTTGAGGCGCATGACCCGTGCCGCTTCAGACTTCTTCGTACCAGCCCGCTGAGGTGCATAGTACTCAGAGTCTAAATTCTCCTCGCCATGACAGCGAGTGAGTCTGTCAAAGATAAAAGCCTTCTGTGGCGCATCAGAGTTACAACGCAGGGCGTTCGATGCGTCCCTGCTCCGTCGGCACATCTTCCTTATCTGAGAAGGAGATGGCTGGAGAATATGGTCAGCACCACGCTTTTTTGAGAGATATGCTGTACCGGTGGACGTATCCTGGCTGCTGAAGATGTCAGCGAGAAGGGTGGACTGCATCGGCGCATCTCCTTCAGTGGTGGTGCCAAGGGCCTCGACCTTGCGCACCCAGACTTGGCGAGTCTTCTTCGTCTTTGGTAGCCGTTTCGAAGGACTTGCGCTGCCTTCAGAGATGAACTCCTCATACGGCTGTTGATTGAGGCGTACGACCAACGTCTTGTGGGAGGACCCACCTTTATGTCGTCGGATTTCGACACAGCTTTCTCGGTAGAGGAGAAAGAGGTCCCCAGCAGAGTCGCCAGCTTGTTTCCCATTAAATCAATTACAAACAGAACTATATTATAATGTAGGACTTAGATGTAGTCCTAGGAGAACACTTTTGTTTATCTGGGTTCCTGTATCGATGGAGCGAGTGGTAATGCGTTGACTCCGTTGACGATCTGACGACGGTTCTAAGTTCTCTGAAGGTCTGAGTTACTCTGGGTGCTGGAGCTTGCGGAGAGGAAGAAAACTTGAGTGTCTGTATCTACCTCTCTTACTGTGTATATAGTTCTCTATCTGTAGGTGTGTGTGTGTTACTTGCTCTGTAAGAAGGAGATGATCCCTCTATTTATAGTTTACAGGCTGGCTGCTCATGCCCGTATATGTAGGATGCGTCTGTACATGGGGACGCCACGTGGTTGAAGCTGTGGAAGGTGCATGGATGATGCACCATCATTTGTGGGTTGAATCCTTCATGCTGCATTTGTGAGTCGACACGTAGCAGGGGAGAGGATCTTTCAGTTGCTGAGATCTTGGGTAATTAGCACCCCTTCATAGGATGAATTGAGTCAAAGGACACGTGGCGCACACCCGTTGCTCAAACATCTCAGATTTGGTGGAGAGTGATCTGATAGGATGTGCTTGGGATTAGGCGTATGAGAAGACTTTGGCTCACAACTTTCAGGAGTCATGAACCAGTCTGGGCGCACGACTTTTGAGGTGCATGCGAGTCTTCAGGTGCATGGCCGCTGAGGCGCATGCGAGTGGTTGGTCGGCCACGTGGGTCATAACCGTCGGAGGAAAGTAATGATGATGCAGATGTCAGCGATGCTTCGTCTTCTGAAAAAGCTGCTAACTGTCCAGTCCTCGGGGGACGTGCTGCCAACTCTGTCACTTGAGCATTAATTGCTTGATGGGTGACGAGCCAAAATGGAAGCATGGGTTCATGTTGATCAGGATGCATGGATCTGTGCTTTGGGGGGCATCCATACGGGGCACTTTGGAACCGACGGGCGCGTCTGTACGATGCGTGGTGTCTGACCGACGCATCCGTTTGCATGACGTGCCTTTATTGGTCTGACTTTTGTGTTCTTTAAGTGCTTTAAATAGCCGTTTTGACTTGGCTGAATTCGAAGCGTCAGGTTCATCACCATAAATGCAAATTCATTGCACGGGATTCGGAGAGCCCGCCACTTGGCGCATGGGTTTGATTTGCCCGGCCTATAAATAGTGGCAAGAAGAGAGTTTGCTTCTCGTTCTCTCACGTCTTTCCGAATGAATTTGTTTGTTCAAGCATATTCTGTTGACAAGATGCTCCCGAGGGTAAAGATGCGATGCATTGTCTTCATTCATGCACTCGTGAAGGTGACTGTTACATCCAAAAGTCGTGGTTGAGGGCTTCGGAGGCAGACAAAAGATGCCTTTTGCATCCAAAGATTGGGATGCTCGAGCCCTGTCCCCGTTATGCTGGAAGAGCCGCAGATCGAAATTGCGGTGCTCCCGACTTTGGAGGCTCTTTCTACTGTCAGAGTGGGTGTTGCCCATTCTGGTTGTGTTGAAAGCTGCTCTTTTAGCCGCGGATCGATTGCGGTGCTCTTCTCTTCCTTGGAGAGCTCTTCCTCCCGCAAGAGTGGGGTTGATCGTCCACTCCTGTTCTGCTCAATAATTGCTTAATTAGTCGAAGCATTTGATCGGGTCAAAGTAAGGCGCATATGCTGAGACTTCATGATGCGCATAACTGAGACTCTAAAGAGGTGTGCCTGACTGAGACGCTGAAGGTTGCGCCTGACTGAGAAACTGAAGAGATGCGCCTGACTGAAACGCTGAAGTGATACGCCTGCCTGATGATGCGCCTGGTGGAGGGCGCATGACAGTTTGCTGCACCTGGCTGTAGTCTTAGGATCTTTCTTTTTATAGAAATTCTCCTATGTAAAGCCTTTTAGATATGTAATAGACTTTTATATGAAATAAAAATCCTTTTGATGTCTATACTTTATTTGTCTTACTGTGCCAAGTACTTCGTTTGAGCTCCATGGCGCATGTAGTGTTAGGCACATAGGAATTCTGGCACATAGATGTGCGCTGAAATTCCATGCTTCTACACACATAACAAGATACGTGTTTCACTAAATTACTTTGTGCTGGTTTAGGCGAGTGGGTCTTATCAGTACGTAAGAGGATTACTACTGATCCTCCACTAGATTGTTTGCAGGTTCAGGGAATGGTTTACTCGTGGCGGATGCTTCGCTTGAACACACTGAGGCATGAAGTTTTTTAACTTTTTGAGGCGTACGACCGCACTAAAGCTCGACATGCAACATGAAGATGTTTCGACCGAGGGACATTGGATGTGCTAGAAAAGACATGATGTACGTAACGAAGAAATCTTTTGTGAGCTAGAGAGATCATGAGTGTTGTAAGTCTAATTGGCATGTTCACTTCGGCTATTCAAAGCCTTTGTAATCTGCTTCATTATCAATAAAGGTTTGTTTGTATACTCTAATTTGTCTCCACCTTTTTTTGAGGCTTATGTTTTAAAAATTGAGACAACCATTTTGATAATCTGTCATCTTGCCTTGTACGAGTGCAACTCCAGACTCGTACGACAGATCACGTCCCACGCGAGGACGATTGGTTCGGGTAAAATCGATACGAGGACGAGCGATTATCCGAACCAGTAAACCACACATTCCCAAAAAAAGAATAATGAAGTATGAAAGTTACCAAACATAAATAGAAAAAAATGTCATCAATTAAAAAATCAAAAGGAGAGAAATCACACAGAGAGAGGAGAGAGAGAGAGAGAGAGAGGAGAGAGAGAGAGAGAGAGAGAGGATCGGAGAAGAAAACATACCTAGAATGAAGATTCGAACGGCTTGTGCCTCTGTGCTTCACAGCCTTCCTTAAGTTTGGGAGGAGAGAGAGAGAGAGGGAGTCTCTTTTAGTTTTATGGTTTTAGAGTCTGTAAGCCCACTTCCCGATTTTTTATTTTTATTATTTTATTTGATTACGATTTACTTTTATGATTATTAGGGTTTATTCCTTAGCTCATATGTGAGCTATGACCATATTATGGTCATAAGGCCTCTAGATAGCTTATATATGTATTATTTAGCTATTTTATATTTTTCTATAATTTTTGGATATTTTTAGGTATTTAGTATTCAAGGGTTTATTATTTTTAAGGACTTTTAGGGTTTACTATAAGGTCATTAGGGGGTATTTTTGGACCGAATATTTTTATTTGGGCTCTAGATGACTAAAAATATTTTCTAGAATATTGTAGGATTTTTCTAGATTTATTTAAAATTTTTGAAAATTTGTAGATAATTAAAACCTATAGAATTTATATTTTATAGGCTTTTAGAATTTACTGTGAGGTCACACAATAATATTTTATTTTAAAATATTTTATTTAGATTCTAAACACTTAGAAATATTTTCTAGAATTTTTTGAGAATTTTCTGGATTTTTGTGCAATTTATTTCAGAAAATTTACTGTACCGATAATAATTTAAATAATATTTGTTTAAACGATAGATGTTTGGGAAATTTGGTCAAACAACTGTCGGAATTTGAGCATCAGCTCAAATTTTGACACACCATTTGGTTGAAATAAAGCATTTTGTTGGGTTGGGTGGGTTCAGTTAGTTGATTGTTGTTGGAGTTGGGTTGGGTGGGTTTGGTTTTTTTATTTTATGGTTTACTTGAGTATGATGGTGAATTTTTTTGTTGGTTTTTTACGGTTTTGTTTTTTTTTTTGTTGGGTTGAGGTGGATTATCTTTTGTTGGGTTTCTAACGTTACAATTCTAACGTTCTAATTCCAACGGCTATATTAAACTACAACCATATAAGTATCAAACCACTTCACAACATCTCTCTCATTCACTTCACAACATCTCTCTTATCCAGTAAGAAGTTTGTCAAGTCTATTTCGTTGAAAGCTGAAGCTCCTCTTTTCCTACAGAAAGTTTATCTTGTTGTCAACATGGATGAAAAATTTAACAATACTATGCTCGCTTGGAGGTGTACTAAATGGGTTAGCGTATCAAGGGGGTTTAACCCAAGTTCTTTTAGTTGATCGAAATATTTTGTTTCTTAGTTTACATAATCTAATTATTGATCAATATTCTATCGACTACGAATTTATATTAGTAGATATTTTTGTATCTAATTGTATAAATGTAGATAGTGAAGTAGCATGGAAATTTATTCTTCAAGTGAATGCACAATCACCGTATATTAATATCTATGTCACTCCGCCCCCATCTAAAAATGTAAGTAATATACCTGCTTGTAATGTAACTTTTAACGTTGATCCTAGTTCTTCTCATCAAGTTATTCTATTTACTGAAGAAGAACATATAGTAGATGATGTTAATAACGATGATGAAAATAGTGATGATCTAATTGAAAATTTAGATGATGAATTTGATGATTCTGTTGGTAGCCTTAGCACTCCTGAATTATTTATTGGAAAATAATTTGAGAATTGTTCTAAATTTAGAAGTTTTATTAGTGATATAGCAATTAGACGTAATTTTACTTGTTCAGCTACTTTAAATAATGCTACTGGGATTATATATAAATGTAATAGTTCAAATTGTCATTGGAGGGTATACGCTAAAGCCATAGGTGGAGGCGAAAGATTTTCTATTGTAACGCTAGAAAATATTCATTCTTGTTTAGGTGGACTTACAACTGGTTCTCATCCATTAGCTACCACTGTATGGGTTAAAAATTAGATTATTGAAAAAATTTAAGATAATCAGTTGTATAGTCCATCTCATGTTGTAAAAGATATATTTAGGGAACATCGAATACATATTAAATACTATAAGGCTTGAAAAGCTAGAGAACTTGTTCTATCCGAAATAAATGGTAGTTATATTGATGCATGTAGTAGTCTCGAAGAGTATGGTCTTAGAATTATTGAGAAAAATCCACGTAGCCAATGTTTTATGAAGATTACAGAAAATAATAGTTTTGAAAGAATTTTATTTGTTTCAAGGGATGCATTGATGGATTTCTAAGGGGATGTTTACCGGTGATTAGTATTGATGCTACTTTTCTTTCCTCTAAATATAGAGGTATTTTATTTATTGCTTGTGCTCATGATCCTAACTATCAACTATATCCAATTGCATATGCTGTTGGTGAGAGTGAAAACACTGATTCTTGGACTTGGTTTTTAAACGGTTTAAGAATATCATTTGAAAGATTTTTTGATGCCTGGAATACAATTTCTTTTATATCGGATAAACAGAAATGATTGATAAATGCCATGCGTGCTATTTTTTCGGAATCGCCTCATTTTTTTTTATTCAACATTTTAAAGCAAATTTGAAATCGATATGTAGATCAAAGCATTTTTAACGTAGCTTGGACTATCTTACAAGATGTTATAATGAAACAGATGTAAATAATTGCTTGGAGGTGATTAAAACTGAAAATATTGATGTTTACAATTGGCTCGTTGGAGTAAATGATGAAAATCGTGTTTTCTCACACTGGATTACAGTGTATTCTCCTTGTCCAAGACTAGATATTAACACGTCAAATCTTGCTGAATCTTTCAATAACTGGATTAAAAATCTTCGTGATAAACCAATAACGACACTACTTGATGGTATTCAAGCCAAGATTATAACACTCTAGGACAAAAACAGACAACAAGCTAAAAATCTTGAATCAAATTTTTGTCCAAAGATGTTAAAAACGATGGCTCGTATCACAAAAAAAACTATCAGCTGGAAATGTTACATATAGTGGGTCATTTGTTTGAGATATTAGTTCGTCAAAGAAATAGAACATATATTATTCGTTTAAATGAAAACTATTGTTCATGTTTAAAGTGGTATCATACTTTTCTTCCATGTGTACATGCATGTTATGCTTGTAATTGTTGCAATATTAGGATTGAGCAATATTATCCAGCTATATTTTCAAAGGAAGCATTAAAAAGTGTCTACGAGCCACACTTGGAGCCAATTCCAGTCCCTTACAATATTCAAAGTGCATTGGTTAGTGGCGACATTGGAGTACCAGATGTAAGACACAAAGCCGAAAGACCAAAGAAGAACCGTACTATGGCAAAGGATCAATCTTCAAGAGATCTTCGATACAGTAATTGCAATAGTTTAGGACACAATAGAAGGAGTTGTACAAATCTACCACGAGAATGAATACGAAATATCATGTGAAGTAACTATAATAGTTGTCAAAGAAAGATGACTGTTATATAAATGAAAACAGAACATCATACAAGTACAAAATATTCGTCTATCTTCCTTGTCTGTCTAATTTTCAATAGTCTGGACGATCAAGTTCCCTGAGATTGAGTCGGGCACTCCTTCGCATTGTACTCTCCTGGGACGTATCACCACCTTCGTCTTGTGTGGGTGCTAGTGCTGATGGAGTCGATAGTATCTGTGTATAATAACTTCCATCCAAACCATAGCTTTGGAACCAATCTGTCACTCCGGGCCACTGCGAAGTCCCCTGGGAAGTCTTCTGGCCAGTCCACTCCTGGCCAGCCTACTGCGATGAACCCTGGCCAGTCCACTGGGAAGTCCCGTCGCCAGCCCACTACGAAGTCTCCTGGTCAGGCCACTGGAAAGTCCCCTGGCCAGCCCACTGGGAAGTCCCCTGGCCAGCTTTCTGAGGCGGCACCTCGTCAGCTTGCTGAGGCGGGATCTCGCCAGCTTGCTGAGGCGGGATCTCGTCAGCTTGCTGGGGCGAACTATCGGGGAACGGTGGGTGACATGGTGCCTAACCCTGCGGGGAAGTGGTTGACGTTGGCTAATAATGCCTACAGGATAATCTTGCAGAATATCTAGTAGAGGGTTCGGAGGCTCCGGATCTGCTTTCACCCAATCCAGAAAGTTCTTATTGTCGTTCTCAATACTTCAGGATCTGGGTTATCACATAGCTATATATAAAACATACAAACTATGTTATTACTAAACATATAAAATAAAAATTTTATTGACTAACACAATTAAAATTTAATATACCTCTCCAGTAAATATCAGACTAAATAGGTGCAACTTGCGTTGCTGCTTAATCAATTCAGTAGTCGGCCCCCCTAGTATATGACCATCGTTTTGGGTAGCCATCTGTAAAATAATTGTTGTAAAAATGCATATTTAAGAGTAGGATAGATTAGGGTTTCGGTTTACATTAGGGTAAGGGTTTGGATTATGTTAGGGGTTAGTTCACGTGTTGGGGAAGGATTAGGGTTAGGAAAAGGTTTTGGATTAGGTTACGGTTTACTTTACGGGTTAAGACTAGGGTTAACGGTTATAGGTTTGGATTATGTTAGGGTTTAGTTTAGGGGTTAGGGTGAAGGTCAGGATTAGGGTCTACATTAGGTTAGGATTAGGGTCTACATTAGGTTTAGGTTAGGTTAGGTAAGGTTTGGATTAGGTTAGGTTTGGATTAGGTTTAGATAATGGTTAGGATTAGGGTCTACATTAGGTTAGGATTTGGGTATACATTAGGTTAGGATAATGGTTAGGATTAGGGTCTACATTAGGTTAGGATTAGGGTCTACATTAGTGTTGGGGGTATATAATGGATTTATTATATAATTGATTTTTATATAAGGATTAGGGTCTACATTAGATTAGTGATTATATAATGGTTAGAGAATCATGATATAAATAATAAACATAATTAAAATATATTTGACAAATTTTACTAACCATGTGTCTTCTTTCCTCCTCTTTTTCTTCTTTTTCTTCTTCTTCTTCTCATTCTCGTTTCTATTCTGCTACTTCTAGTCACTTTACTCTTTCTTTACAACCCACCACCAACCCCAGCAGCATTAAACCCTTTGTTTGAACCAAACCATCACACAAACCAACCCCTGCACACAAACCAACCCAACCCGACCTAGGTTAACATTCCGACACACTGTGTGTCAAAAAATTGGGCACACCCGATTTCCGACACATGGTCTGTCGGAAATTGGACGATGCTGTATCAATTTCCCTAAAATTTATCTGTACAGTAATTTTTTTGAATTTATTTTGATTTATCTGGACTTAAAATAATTTTTAAATGATTTTCTGAATTAAATAAAGAATTATCCGGTCATCAACCCAGGGGACCCATCTGTCGACGCTAATGCTACAGTAACCGCCTCTTTGGCTGCTCTCTTTATATATATTCAGTTCTTCAGTTTCGAAACCCTAAAAACCTTTTGTCGACTTTTTGAGTTTGATCGCAAGGAGATCTCCAACTTTCCGAGGCGATTGCCGTCAGCCCCAACCTCGGATTCGTGCGCTATTTTTTGTTGGATTCGTATCGAGGTAAACTTTCTGAATATGTAAATTATTTTCGTATATATTATTCCTAAATTTTTGGAGAACTCGTAGAGTGTCGATTGCCCAGATTTCGGAAGGACCGAAAATTAAAATCATGAACCGCTTGATGTTTCGGAAAGCTAACACAGAGCTCTATGACATATGTTTTTCCCATAAATTAATTCATTCATCTAGTATTTTAATTATTCTGTTGAACTTAGAATTGATCGGTGAATCACCGTTTTGGTCACGATTACCCATAACGGTGATATCTTTTGACCAAACATGAATTTACGGCACGGTTGATTCCAGCGTACTTGTGGCGCTAAAATCTACCAAGGTGCATTTTTAAAATCTAGAATTCACGACGTTTGACTAGATAGTCAACGGCAGTCTCGATTTGTGTGTCATGGTTTCCAAAATTAGAAACATGACTTTTTGTAGCCAAACTTTCATGTTTAGACTATATTCAGATTATTATTAGGTTAAATTAGGTTTTTAAGTAATTTATTACAGAATTAACTATTATTAGATTAGTCAACCCATTAGCCACTTATTCCATGAATTTAGAACTAGAACCTTAGAATTGACTTGTAGTTTTCGTGCATGGTTTATGGTATGTTGTATGTTATAGGTTGATAGCTTCTAGATTGGCAGTCCCCTCATCCTCGACTTGTGACTATGGTTTGTGCAAGAATTCAGACAAGTGCACTTTTTGATTGCTTTCGATTCATAGTAGTTTTCTATTTCATGTTTATACATATGTTCTCTTTCTTGATGACACGTTGTCACACGGAATAGTATCATAGATTTGTTTATACTTCGTGACTATATTTTACATGATTACCATGCTTGCGACTGGATTCCATGAGTACTAGCTGGGCAAAGAAAAATCTTAGCAGACATGTGGACTACCCAGAAACATCCCCAAAATGTCTATTCTTGTCAGATAGCAGTCGCATAATTCACGTGGGGGGTACCGGATTTACCCCTTAGCCGTTCACATGTCGAACAAGATATTTCCAAATACATAGATAGTTGTCTTTTACTTGTTTTTCTTGTTTTCTTCACCACTTGTCATGACATCCTAGTTACATGTTTCTTCAGTTGATACATCTTGTTGTGGAGTTACCTACTTGCTTTCTAGACATGTTATGACATCAGTTACTTTCTAGTTTCATTTCACATATGTTATTTTCATGTCTTGTGAATTCTATTGTATTTTTATATTGCCGTCGATTTGTGTGCTTGTTCCATTACTGACTGAAAACTAATATTTTTTAGGTTTAGCTGTGGCTTCACTTAGCATGGGAGATACGGGTGTACTTGCAGGTAGAAACCGAGAAATTAGATAGAAGTGGTATCATTTTTATTAATTGTAAGAACCTTGTATTTTTTTTAAATATAAATATTGTAAAAGTTGTAATCAATTTAGAAATGTGAATGAGCAATAAATGTTATATTTTATAATTTTGAGCATCTTGGCCGTGACAACGTTCTACCACTGACTCTGCGACGTAAGCTGGCTTGGACACGTCTGGTATCCGAAAAGCGGGTGCTGGTCGTGACAGAGTCTCATTTAGTTCCTTTCTGATTATATCAAATGTAATCTACGCTGTTCATATTTATAATTAAAATATATTGTATATATTTAATTATCCTATTATCGGATCAGATATTATCAGACCGGATATGAAACTTTCCATATCCGTATCTGATATCCGGTAAGACATCCATATCCGTATCCGATATCCGGTAAGACATCCATATCCGTAACCATATCCGAGATTTTAGATATTATCGGTTCGAATGCGGATCGAATGCGGATTTTCGGTCCACTATTGACAGGCCTAGTGATAATAACATATTATAAAGTAAAGAGATGAAGATAAAAAATGGAGGAAATTATTTCTTCATCTCTATTATCACAATATCAACTTGAAAAGAGCCCCTTATATAGGCTTACAATGAGATTAACATTATGATGACAATTAAAAAGAGAAATGTCAAAAGACGTAGGTTATGGATAACCAAAAGGCATAAATAATAGACACCAAATAATTATGGTGATATATCCATATTCACAATAATTTTCATATTTACGAGAGATTCTATTTCGTTCGAAGAAAATTATAAATACCTTAATTTGAAGCTTGAGTAAGAGAAAGATGGAGACGTGGTGAGCTGAATGAAAAGTAAATAGAGACCAGGGAAATGAGAAAGAGAACACAAGGAGAATACGACTAGAATTATGTTTTAAAACTAGAAGAAAATGAGATTGTGAGGAAAAAAAATAAACTAAGCTATAATATTTTTTCTCATCCAATATTTTCCCCTTTAAAGGATGTAGGGAGCGCTATTTGCTTATCATGATTGTATCTATTTTGTTTTCATAAAATTATATATATATATATATATATATATATATATATATATATATATATATATATATATATATATTAAGGGAGGTGAGGTACCACCTTATGGGTGGTGGCTATGTGTCACCCCATGCTATCATCATGCACCGAAAAGTGTGCAAGTGCATGATGATAGCATTGGGGTGACATATAGCCACCTCACTGTGAGGTGGCACCTCACCTCCCTTATTATATATATATATTATATATATATATATATATATATATATATATATATATATATATATATATATATATATATATATATATATATATATATATATATATATATATATATATATATGAGGAAAGATCAAGATTCCCACACTTTTTGCATCCCCAAGCATCCCCCCTATTTGCACCATTGGATGGTGCTTTAAGTCATCTAATCTTAACTGTTGATTTACCAATGGTTAAGATTAGATGACTTAAAGCACATCCAACGGATGTGAACATGGGGATGCATGGGGATGCAAAAATTGTGGAAATGCCTATCCTTCCTCATTCTCTCTCTCTCTCTCTCTCTCTCTCTATATATATATATATATATATATATATATATATATATATATATATATATATATATATATATACCCCTTCTTATACGGGATAAGTTTACGGGAAGAGTTTACGGGATAGAGCAATTTCTTACGGAGAGAAAAAACTCAAAATATCTGGCCGGAATATATATACGTATGTTTCTCTTCTGAAATTTATTTCTCTTTAATATTTAAATCTCTACTCTCTACTCTTAAAAAGAAACATATCTCTATCTTAAAAAATAAGGCTTATCGATCAATTTAGTTTTAAACACAGAGGGATTTATTTATTTTAAAAAATAGAGATAGATAGATTATTCCATTTATTTTTTTAAATAAAGATTTTTTTAAAAAAAGAATCTATCCTTAGAAATGAATATACCTTTAAAAATTATATTTAAAATATTAATTTTAATGTTAATCTTAATATTAATGTTGATATTAATTTTAATTTTTAATTTTTACATTAATTTAAATTTTAATGTTAAATTTAATTTTAATGTTAATGTTAATGTTAATGTTAATGTTAAAATTAATTTAACTTTAAATTTAAATTTATTTTTTAATAAATTTAAATCTAAATCTAATTTAATTTAATTTTAATGTTAATGTTAATGTTAAATTTAATTTAAATTTAAATTTATTTTTGTTTTTAAATAAATTTAAATCTAAATCTAAATTTAAATTCTAATCTTAATTTTAATTATATCTTAATCTTAATATTAATCTTAATCTTAATTTTAATATTACATTTAATGTTAATATTAATGTTAATATTAATATTAATGTTAACGTTAATATTAATGTTAATGTTAAATTAAACTTAATGTTAATGTTGAAATTAAAATTAATATCAACAATAAAGTTAGCACCAAAAAACTAATATGAGAAATAATATTAAAATTAACATTAATATTAAGTATATTTTTGAATAACATTTTAAAAAGATATTTACGTTTAAAGATAATTTTTTTTTTAAAACAATCCATCTCTACTTTAAAATATTATAAAATTAACTTTTTTATCTCTATTTTTTGAATAAATAAATAAATTTTTCACTATTTAAAAATAAATAGACTTATCTTTAAGATAGAGATAGGTTCCTTTTTTAAAGGAGAGATCTAACATTTTTAAAGTGAAAGAAATAAAGAAGAGAACCATACGTATATTTTCTCATCCCGTAAGTTTGTCCCGTAAGTTATTCCCTTAGGAAAAGCTTTATATATATATATATATATATATATATATATATATATATATATATATATATATATATATATATATATATATATATGGGTTACTTAGGACCTGTCCAGCCCAAATCCAACTTAAAACCGATATATTTTCAATAGATGTGAAGGGCAACCAAAATTATCTTCGCCTAAGGCAATCCAACCCACCCCCTAAAGTGTATGTGATGTTTGGTTGCTTATTGAAGTGAGTGAAAAAAATGTAACTTTTTGTTGAAGTGACATGAATAGTGATTTTTTTTGTTATAGTAGAGAAAAATTGGTCCTTCAACCAAACACATGAAGTGGGAATGAGAATTTTCCACTTTCGTACTATACTTCGGAGGAATAAAATTCGAAGTCAAAATTTTGATTTCGTGGCAGATAAGATTTACTGTTAATAGCAAATCATAGTAAATTTTGTTTACAAATCTTTCAACCAAAACATGAAGTGGTATAAAATCTAAATTTTAGCCACTTTCATACTCCAAATCTGCGAACCAAAAGTTCTTTAGTGCTATCGACCAAGTTAGTAATACGAAAATGCTTTTTTGCCCGCAGGCGGGCCAGCCCGCCCACCTACGTTGCACTCTCCCATTCGCCCCCTATTAGCATGGGGCCCATGTCGTTGACCTTCCAATGGGGAAGTGCCATGTGGCGGGCGGGCTGGCCCGTCCGTGGACCAAATAGCGGCTTTGTTAGTAATATGACTTAGGTGTATATCCTTCTAAATATTTGTACACATAAAAGCTACTTTTAAAAATTACTTACAAACTTAAACAGTGGAGGTTGTAACATCATGACACACATAAGCTACTATTGATATCATTTTTTTACACCTTCACACATCAAGCTTTACCTTCATGTTACTTATTTGGGATAATTTAGCAAATACCTCCATTCCAAATGTTGAAACTAGCGTATACCTTCACTATTTTTTTTATCTAGCAAATACCTCCACTCCTAAGTAAATCACTTTTTTTTAAAAGAAAGTTAGGATATATCTTAAATTTTTTTACTATTCCATACTAAAAATGGGGGCATTTGGTAGTTAAAAAATATTGGGGGTATATGCTAGTTTTAATATTTTGAATGGGGGTATTTGCTAAATTATTCCTACTTATTTAGGGTAAGTCTGATGGCAAGAATTTTGTTACAAGCAACTGAAAGTGAACTAAACTAAAAAAATTGATTTCATAAAAAATTCATACAGTGAACTTAAAATATTTTGTTTGGCTATGAATTTTGTCTACTTAAAAGTGTCACTTCCATCACTAATTAGTTTGTATGTAACATAAAAAAACAGAAATGCTAGGATTACAACTATCTAGCTTACAATCTTCTTATAACTGCAAAGGGGATAGTTTGTAATTGGATTCTCTCTCTCCATATGGGATAAGGGAGAAAGGGAATCCAATTAGTAGTCGTCACCTAGACGGTTGTAAGAAGGTTGTTAGCCCAAAACTTAGTATTTTGTATAAAAAATGTGTGTCGTGGTGTGGAATGACAATCTTTGTTAGCAAGCTTATCTTTAGTTGCAAATAAACAAGTAAAATTGGTGAAGGCTATTTTTTATTGCACTTTTATCATTTTGTTTATGTTTGGTTACAAAGTAAGTTCAAGGTGTGTAGTGGGCCGGACTGGGCCAGCTTGGACCCAATTTTGACCGAGTTTGTCGAGGACTGGGCCAGGTCGGGCTTAGCCCGGACGGAAGAGGTTGTCGGTCCAGGCTGGCCCAAGGTTTAACAATTCGAATCCCGTCCGGGCCTATGGTCCGATCGTGGGCTGGCTAGGCTGAACCGGGCCTAGGCTGGGCTGGTTCAGGGTTGGGCCGGCCCGGACCGACTTATTTTTTAAAATAAATTCAGAAAAAAGAAAAAATATAAATGTTATAAAAATGCAAAGTTGTAGCACGCAAAATTTAAAGTCCAAATTTATTTGCATAATTTGAAAGTTAATAACACGCAATTAATGACTCATACAAGATTTTATTAATGACTCATACTAATATTACTAGTACATAAGTTGCAATTAATGACTAATATAGGATTACTAGATATCCATACAAATTTTCAGATGTCTGCGTAGCTTCCCTGTACCATAGATATGGTCTCGTTTGATTTGTTTCCTTCAATGCAAACATCCAACAAGAACTTTAGTAGAGTATCTTCTTTCTGAATCGCCACTTTCACGCTCATTGTAAACTCCGCTGAAATGATGCCAAATGTTCGATTCTTATTCAAACTCTTGTTGTGGTGCGTGTCACATCCCAGAACCAGAATACTGGAAAGCGGAGGCAAAACAAAGCCAGCTACGTATATCAAAGTACGCTAGTACCCGAGTATACGATCACGACTGTCTAGAAGACAAGTGGGAGGACTCTAGCATGTCACTAACGACTTCTATAGTCGAACAAATCCTATCTCAATCCATCAACAAATATATCAAGAGTATATCACACATGAAAGTAAAGAGACATCCCCAAATACTATATTATACATGATCATGAAGCTAGTGAATAAAAAATGCTACACTAGCAAAGTACCAATATACATGATCACTTCATCAGTCTAGATATAATATAATACATCATGTTGACCGAAGTCTAAGAAAGTCTCAAAATAGAAGGGCTAACATATGCCCTAGCTAACTCCATCAAAATAAAATAAACCGAATGTGGAAAAAAAAGGAACCCACTCGCTAGGAGGAACAACAGCTGATCTAAGCAGGCGGCGGGTCATCCAGAGAAAGGTAGGGAGAATCCTCGAGCTCCAACGGTAAATCTATCCAAACAAAACCAGTGGGGTCAAATAGCAAGTTCCATAAGAAAAGCCCGAGGTGAACGACATAAACCGACAAACAAAACAACACAACAACACATAGACAGAAATAAATAAGCGAATCTAGACTAGTGCGGTACTAATGTGCGTATCTCGAGAATGAAATGAATGAAATAAAAATACTAAACAATATAGCTATGGAATAGAATAAGCCGATGAGCAACAAGAGAACTTATGAACTACTCGAAATCAGAACCACAACCCTTAAACCAAACAAGGACCAGGGTTGTAGATCTTTTTCCAAGCAGAACTTAGCCTCTGGCCACTCACCGACATAAAGAGCATATAAAATAACACACAACCAAAAGTGCATGGTAAATTATTGCCTATTGCTTGCTATCATTAACTAGCTAGGGTTATCACAATCCTAATTACTATTATGCAAGTTCAGGATCTTCGCAACTACCTGACTGCAGATACCCGGATGACCAGGGGTATGAGTAACATGTGCATCTATTGCCCAACAAGGCTGCTAGCAGATGAAACGTGTCTTGACTTATAACATGAACAACCATATCATATACTTGTAAAAGAAAATATACAAGTGACTGTGCTGCAACCCGGCACGACATATGACTCGATTGTGTATCAATACACGCAAACTTGGTAGGTCATGGAGCACTTGCCTAGCAGGGTTGAGCCACGCCTCATGGGGCCCTTGGAGCTCAAAGTTGGTAGTGGGAATTTCCTTCTACAATGATCTACTTAAATTTACTAGTCATTTACCTTATCATATTCATGTCAAATTCTCAAGTCATGGACACTCGAGAATTTTCTAAGATGACATGTGCTATGTACGAGTGTCACGACCCGCACCCTAGGTAGGGGCACAAGTTCGTGACATCGCCCAGCCTACATCGTAAAAATGGCATAGAATGCTGTAGGTCTGCTAGCTAACAAACAGTATATAATAACTTGTCATCTCCGTACGGAGGTATATAATATGAAATACTGATAAACTCAATCACAATCTAGAAGGAAGAATCACGGCACGAAAACCAGATAGATATAATCACGAGTACAATATCCAGCTCAACAGAGAGAAAGAGTCACAAAGTAATATGGTTATACAATCCCAAATATAATATCATAACATAAGTAGCAAGCTGGAGAAAAGGTCCAGCCCAAAATATCTACTCTAACTAAACAAAGCTAGAGGCTCGTCGGGCGGAGCTAAGCCCTGCTGAACCAAGGTCTCCAAGTCTAAGCCCACTACGTCAACCGGACCGTAGTAGGTACAGCAATCCTCCTCACCGTCATCTATAATATTTTGTCAACATATCCAGTCAGGATAGAATGAGTATAATCAACTAACAACAGTTCACAAGATATGACAAAAAGTTATATGACTATAAATAGAGAGTATATACAAGAAATCATGGAATGTACATATGAGTATCATGGCAAGATAAGCTGTAAATCTAGAGCTAGAATAAGGCAAGTAAAATTGATCATGGTATGTACAAGAATCAAGAATCATCTATCTAGGTGTGTGAGTACTAGCTTCGATATGTGGTCGGCTTGGGTCTGCTCAAGGTCTAATGATCTAGCCAATCATACGTAGAGTGTAGGATTGGCATTCACAAGGTCTACAAGAATAAACAAGGCGAATAATGACCACACACCTACACTAGTACTTCCCGTCCCCGACTGGTAGAGTGGATCCAAACAAGATATGTGACGACGCGGGATTCTACGAGAAGGGAGCAAGTCTCCTCGAGAATCAGCGTCCATATACTGCACAAGAACTACAAGGGGCTTGCATAAGACATACCAGGATAACAAGGAATAATATCTCATGTCAGAATCCATGAATACCAATCCGTGTGACCAATGTGTCAAGAACAAGCATATCTACACTAATTACATGAATTATAACAATCATCGTAAATTGGAAAAGTTATCAGAGAATGTACTCGCCTGTGATGTGATGTATAAGTCGACTGAGTCCAAGAACAGTACCCCGAGGACCTATAGATGGAATACGGTATCAATATAATAGTTTGGAAGTAAAATTAAGTCATACTGAGTCAAACTAGGTCAAGATACGTCAATTTAGGTCAAACAAGGTCAATCTAGATTGTACAGGGTCAAGCTAAGTTATACTAGGCCTAATAAGATCAAACTAGGTCAATGTAAGTCAAACAAAGTCAAACAAGGTTGATTCAAGTCAACGGTTGACTTACAGTTGACTTTTGGTCAACTGGTCAACTCAAGGTCAACTTTAGGGCAAACTTGACTAACGTTGACTAACAGTTGACTTTGGGTCAACCGGTCAAGTTTGGTCAAGTTTTAGTCAATTTTTAGGCTACGGTTGACTTTCGGTTGACTTTTGGTCAAAATAGTCAACCAGCTATATTCGGTCGAAACCGAAGTCGTGTTGCTTTAGAGTCTATAGGTTCTCGAACCTTCTCTCATGGATTCCCTAAATTTCTCACCATCAATCTGCTATTATCCCTTGGCTTGGTGTCAACGAGTTCCTGTCTTTTGTCTTGCCCAAAAACAGTTATCATTGGAGACCCGCGGCAAGGCAGTCCAGGACAGCCATGGTTTTAGGTTCCATGAGCCTAACATCAGACGGGCTGACACCTAGAGGATATTCGCAATGTCGATACACCGCGGACCGGGACTGTCATTCTACACATGTATAGTGGCGGGAGATACCTTACGGCCCTCCGGCCATTGCATGATTAGCTTTGCTAAACTACAAAAGCTTAGATACAGTTTGACTAAACGGTAATCTCGGCGCATCCTTTTCTTTTGGCCCAGAGATGAAATGGAGGTATGGTTCTGGGGATTCCCGCTTGAGTTAAGGAGGCGTACACCTTTGTGGGCGCATGCCGGTATTCGGGCTTTCCCCTAACGAAAGTCAAAAGTTTGATAGCTACTACAAAGAGGTACTGGCCGGGGTCCAGCACTCCGGCGTGAACATGAACAAGAGTTCTTTTACATAATTGATTTATAATAGTGGTCGATCCCTCGTTCGCTACTTTCGATGTTGTTCACGCGGTGATCTTCAATCTTTCCAAGAGCACTGTACTACCCTGTACGTAGTCTATGTCTGGGGAGACAGGTACGGTAGAGAGGTCCCCCACTTCGATTCCCGTCCCGTTAGCATCTCCGATCCGAGAGTTGGGATGACTCCGTTAGGTCTTTTCGGTTCGTAGTCGGACGGTAATGGACCTACAACCCTTACTTGTGGACCAGCTGCAGAGCTAACCTTTGTTCTATTGATTTGGTGGTTGCTACCAAGACGATTTCTTTATGCCCATCAAAGAACCTCGAGATACTAATCCGCAAAAAAACGATACGAGAAATGCAAAACCAAGGTCAAAACTAGTCCAAGTCCACTATTCCTAACCATTACCAACTATAAAATCCTAATTTTAGCTATATCTTAAGGTATTAAACCCATATGTTGTGAAATGGGTATTATCCCAACTTATCCCGTTTATCCTTTCCACTCTAACACTAAGGCCAAGTAGCTTTTCCTTAGGAGTTTCACTCCCGGCTTCCTAGTCACTACACCAAAATAGCTAATTAGGAACAGTAAGCCTTTTTTAATCTGGAACGCTTATGTAGCGTGCCTAGATTTTGGAACAACAAAAAACCGTACCAACATAAAAAACGTTCCAAATTGTTTTCTTTTTATTGTTAATAAAAATTATTTATTTTGGAACACACAAAAATCGTTCCAAATGAAACTTTAAGTGACAATTCTGAACCATGTGATTTTCACGTGGACTTGACAAAAGCATACGGTCTTTTCTTTCCCTGTCACACTTTTTTCCAATTAAAAACCCTCTTCTGACCCAATAACCCCTGGCGGGAATTGAAAACCCTCATCCTCACCAAATAATCCCTCCTCCTCTGGCGGGAAGGGAAATCCCTCGTTCTCTGCAGGCGCGAACGTGAAACCCCTCGTTCTCTGCAGGGAACTTGTCTCCTTTCTCAAGCACGAGATCCTTCCAATACTCGGATCGAGCACGACATCCTTCCAATACTCGGATCGAGCACGACATCCCTCTTTCTCTGGCTAGGGATCGAGCACTCTAAGGTATTTTGAAACCCTAAAATGATTTAAACGGTTAATTTCTTTGTCGAATCCTTCCAATACTTTGCCACTTTTGAGAGCTTAATCTCTCTTTAGAAAAACCTAAAGGATTTTGATGCTTTATTCTATTTTTTGGGCGTCTATAGTTATTTTTTTTTTTGCCGATGGGTATAGGATGTTCCGGATCAAGCACGAGATCTTTCTTGCGTGAACCACTCTTTGTAATAATATTTTGTCATTTGCTCTTTGTTATTTAATTTACTCGTTATCCTGAGGTTATTAGTTTTTGTGCTTCAGCCGAATTTTTGCGGGACAACAATTTGTGTTTAATAATATCTTGTCATTTTATTGTTTGGTTACCTGTGCCGTCTTATTTACTTGAATTTCTATAAATTTTATTGTTTCGACGAGGAATAAAAAAACATATTGTCGCTTTTAGATTCAATTACAAAAGTATATCACAATCTATAACATATAATTTATTATAATGTTATATATTTAAACAAAAGAAACTCAAAAATATTCCTTTAAGTTTTTAAAATCAGCCAATGATCAGAAACATGTATCCATAAATTTAAAAAGGTTTATAAGTTTCGGTTGTATCGAACTGTTGCCGACAATCATGTAACCTTAACCTCGACAACAAAATGCAGCAATGGCTCCTAGCACTGAAATGGTTGTGACATGGCGGCAAATTCTTCTGTATCAGAAATCATAAGAATTTTGCTCATAATTTAAAGGATTGAAATATTCCATGATGGCTAACATCTATATATTTAAGACAAACTATACCAACCTTTCCACACAATTAATTAATCAATCACTCTGATGGTCGACTATACAATTTAGTTTTCCTACTAGAGGAGTACAATATGATTTCTCGCGGGAACAATAATGGCAATGTTGTTGTTCTAGCGTGGAAAGGATAAACAATTTCCTGTTTTCTTATTCCTGAAGTATTTTGGCTATATCTTCTATATTACTTAGTGAAATATTCTTTTTTTCTTTCTTCTTATTCCTGTTTTCTCTTTTTTCATATGCTGAGGTCAGATATCATATCATGAAGAGATGTTCTAGTGGGTCTCTGGTGCACTTGTGCTTGAACATTTTGATGGTTTGCCATAATTGTTTGGTATATGTAGGATGTCTTTGTGATCCCTTCATGTGCAATGAATAAAACACGTAGATGTTTGCATAAATGTATGCTTGCTAGTTAAGGCACCCTTGGCTATTGAAGTGTGGTGGCTTCGAACTATTTGTAAGAGAAGATAATGGGTTGTGTTTGCCGCGAATGTGCTGTCTTTGCTTGTCAGATTATATAGTGATGCATTTTTCAACCTTTTGTGGGTTTGCAGGGTATTAAATTCATATTATTCTCTTCAAAAAAAGATCATATTTCTCCTTCATAATTAAGGAATTCAAGGGAATGAACTTTATATTATTACTATTATTTTTTTGATTTGTTAGCTAATCTTTAGTGTATTTTCTATCTGTTTGAAGGTGTTTATGGTTAGCAATTAATTTTAGCAAAACTTATGTCATTTGGATGAATGAGGATGATGGTAAGAACATTCAAGTTCTTGCTTTATTTAATTACAATATTAGGAGAAGTTTTTGTCCAGCTTTCAAATGTCTTGTGAATTGGAGTTTTGTCTGTAAATATTACAAAAAAAAAGATTTGGATTGTTAATTTTAGACATCATGAATTTGCTTTAATGGAAAAATGGTTATGGAGAGCATTCATAAAGGATTACTTGATATGGAGTAAACTTGTCAATAATAGTCTCATCACAAGATTTTGTTATATGCATGCAGTGTACTCGTGGAAGCGACTCCCTTGCAGAATCATCATTTCCTTTCCTTTTTCGAGTTCTTCTCCGTCCATCATTTTGATCATGCCTTCCTATAACAAAAGGTTTGCATTATGTCTATATATATATATTATTTTTTATTGCTTTTGATTCCGTTAAGTAGATCAATTTATTTTATTGATTTTCCCATTGCATTTTTTGTTTTAGTTAGATCCGAAAAAATGTTCTCTCTCTTTTGACTTGTTCACGTGAGAACGAACCACCGATACACAATAATGCAAGTCTAAATTGCACACAATAACACTAGTCCAATTGCACACAATATTGTTTTTATTTTCAATTTCTTAGTTTCAATCTCATATTGTTTTTATTTTCAATTTCATATTGTTTTTATTTTCAATTTCACTTGATAAATGATTGTACATTTTGAATGAGCTATTTTTTGTAGGGATTGGGCAAATTTACTACAAACTAAAATGAATTTGGACAAATCGTGGATGAGCAAAAGGGGTGGTATGAGTTATATCAAAGGTGTTCAACAATTTGTGAATTTTGTTAAGGAGAATGCAGCTGGACAAACACAATTTCCATGCCCATGTCAGCATTGTAAGAATTCAAAGGGACACATAGATCTCGATGAAATTAGCCTTCATTTGTTGAAGAATGGCATGCACCAAAGTTATGTGGTATGGAAGCATCATAGAGAAAAGACAAGAAATTTTGGAGGAAACATACCAATAATGGCTAACCCAATTGAAGAACCACCAATTGAAGAATCAAACTTTCCAAGACTGGAGGATCTCGTTGATGATGTATATAATATTCATACCAAGGAGGCCGAGCATTCACCTATTGATGTGAGTGTAACAAATGAAGATTGTGAGGGAGATGACACAATTGTTGAGCCTGGGATGCAAGACAGCAGAAAATACAAAAAATTAAGGGATATGGCATCAGAACCTTTGTATCCGAGTTGCCCCAAGGGGAAGACCATATTGTCCACCATTATTGAGTTGCAAAATCTGAAGACACGGTATGGGTGGACAGGCACTAGTGTAACGATATTACTAGAGTGGCTAAAGGGCTTGCTCACAGAAAATTATAATCTTCCAAAAAATTATCCTAATATGAAGAACATGATCAAAGAATCGGGAATGAAATGTGAAACCATCCATGCTTGTAGGAATGGATGCATCCTATATCGCAAGGAATACCAACATCTCCATATATGTCCGAAATGTGGAGTGAGTCGGTATAAGCTTGTGATTGGAAATGATACAACGACAAAAAAGACTTTCAAGAAAGTACCTGCAAAGTTTGTGAAATTCTTTTCCTTGATTCCGAGGTTAAGAAGATTCTTTAGCATTCCTTGGATTGGAGAGGCAATGACTTGGCACCAGAAGGCAAAAAGTGATGGAAATCTAATAAGACATCCTTGTGACTCAGGTCAATGGGATTCAATCAAAGTTCATTGGCCAGAGTTTGCTGCAGATGCTAGAAACCTATGACTTGCAATATCAATAGATGGTTTCAACCCACATGGAACTCTAAGGAGCAATTACAGTTGTTGGCCAGTGATTTTAGCACCATTAAATCTTCCACCATCGTTGTGCATGAAAAGAGAGTTTGCTTTGTTGACATTGTTAATTTCTGGGCCCAAAGGACCTGGGAAACATTTTGACATATTCTTGGAACCTTTGGTAGAAGAGTTGAAAGAGTTACGGGATAATGGCGTGCCAACGTGGGATGCATTTACCAAAACCACATTTACAATGAAGGCGATGTTGTTTTGGGGGGTCCATGATTTCCCAGCATATGGAAATTTATCTGGCTGTACCGTTCATGGTTACAAGGCTTGTCCAGTATGCGCTGATGATATCGACTCTATGCGGCTTGGAGATTCTTCGAAAGTATATTATCACGGCTATCGACGATTCTTGAACTCTGATCACAAGTTTAGGAGTGATAAAAGATTCAACAAAATACTCGAACAACGACCTCCTCCACAAAGATTGTCCGGGGAAGAAGTTGAACAAAAGATAGCCGACATTCTTGAAAATATTGAAAGAACACGATTGAAGCAAGCTACTTGTGGAAAGCGTAAGAGGCGAAACTGGAAGCATGAAAGCACGGTCTGCGAAGATGGCAATGAAGAAGAGGCATCTACTAAAGCGGCACCATGGTCTAGAAGGTCTATTTTGTTTGATTTGCCTTACTGGAAGTTTCTTGAAGTGAGACACAACATTGATGTTATGCACACTGAAAAGAATGTCACAGACCACTTATCGAACATGTTGATGGATATAAAAAGAAAACAAAGGATGGGATACAAGGTCGGAAAGAAATGAAAAAATTAGGAATAAATAAGAAGTTGTGGGTAGTTGAAGATGAAGAAACTGGAAAAACATCAATGCCAAAGGCATCTTATGCCTTGACAAAGAACGAAAAGGAAATTTTTTGTCAGACATTAAAAGATTTAAAACTTCCTACAGAATTTTCCTCTAACTTGAGTCATTGTGTCACCATCCAGCCTCCCGAACTAAGGGGGCTCAAATCACATGACTATCATGTGATTATGCAATACCTGCTTCCAGTATTATTGAGACATTCTTTTCATAAAGACAGGGACATAAGAATTGCAATTCAGAGGATTAGCTTATTTTTTAAAATTTTATGCGCCAAGGTGATCAATAAAGAAGAGCTTAGGCTAGCAAAAAAGGCGTTGGTTGAGGCAATGTGTACTCTTGAAAAGGAATTTCCGCCTTCCTTCTTTGTTATAAGTGTGCACTTAATGGTTCACCTAGCTGATGAGGCCTTGTCATGCGGAACAGTTGGATTTCGATGGATGTATCCATTTGAAAGGTACACTCTTAGTGTTCTTCCATATTTAGCTTTTAGTATTAATTTATTGATGATATAAATTTATGTATATTTTTTTGTAACAGATTGATGAAGCGCTACAAAGAATATGTCCTAAATAAGCGATACATTGAAGGTTCAATAGCCGAGGCTTACCTTGTAGATGAATCTGTAATATATTGTATGGAGTATATGCCGAACTCGAGCGCTTTTGGTCACAAGTCTAGTCGAGAAGATTGGTTGGATGAGAGTGTTGACTTCACGGATGAGAAGCCCTTGGATATAGGGGGAGTTGTCGAGCTCAACCATGTTCAGTTTGAGCAAGTGCGTAGATGGGTTCTCAATTGACTTGCAGACTTGAGTGAATGGGAAGAGTATGTCTTCTACCACATTCTAATAACATAATATGGTTATAATAATAACATAATATGGTTATTTGAATGGCATAAATATGGTAATCTATGCAGAAAGTACAATCGTTATTACCAATGCATGTCCACTCAGAATCGGAAAGGTGGTTCGACAAAAGAAAACACAACAATTAAGGAATTCATTCCTTGGTTGTGTGATGAGGTAATATTTTGTTTTTGTTCATGTGCTTGAAGAAGGTCATGGCAAAACACAACAATTAATTTATGGTTATTTGCATGACATATTCTGTGTTATTTTTCTATGCAGTTATTGGATGCAGGACAAACTAATACAACATTATGGAGATTGGCCAATGGTCCCCAACATAGAGCTACACGATTCAAAAAATATCGTGTCAACGGTTTTATATTTGCACCAAGTTCTTCCGATGAATGCTTGGTAACACAAGATAGTGGGGTGTCTATGGAAGCATATTCAAATTTTGTTTCAAGTCAAAAAGACAAAAACCCAAAGGAAAGGAAGATGACCTTTTATGGAATTGTTAGAGACATATTGGAGCTGGACTATCTCGATTTCAAAGAAACAGTTTTCTATTGTGATTGGGTTAAAGTGGAAGATTCTAAAAATGGTTGCAAGTCTGATCCGATTTGGAACCAAGTGATGGTAAACTTGAAGAAGCTCAGAAGTAAAGAAAAGGTTGAGGAGGATCCATTCATTTTAGCTCAAGAAGCAACGTCAGTTTTTTATTCCAAAGATCAAAATGCTGATGGGTGGTATGTGGTTATAAATACTCCAAAAAGGCTAAATAAACAAGTAGATGCAGTAGACATTCCAACTGACTACCAATCTTGTTTGAACGACAACCCCAACTTAAGAAATTTATTGATGTTCGATGATTGAACTAAATTAAATGTGGTCTTCTGTACTCCAGACTTTTTTCTTCTTCTTTATGTACCCTCAATATGAAAAAGTTCTTGTGGACAAATTATAATTTTCTTGCTTTAAACAATCCAGTGTACTCTGAAGTCACTTTATGTATGCAACTTCCAAATGACATGGATAACTTTTTGTTATGAGAATGACATGTATATCCAAATTACTTGCATATCTTGGTTGTCAGTTGTATTTCAATATGTATTATTTGGTAAATGACTTAAATACCCTGATTCTTCTATATGCATAATTTGGTATCATATATTATGTTCTTACTATTTTACTGTTTGTATGAATAAACATGATACAAAGTTGTCCTTGAATGAAATAACAGACTTTCTTTCGTTGCACGATGTCTTCGAGTGTTGCTGACACATCTAACCAGGGGGAAGAAGTTCCCATATCAATGGAAGTCAATCAAAAACCAAATTCTAAGAAGAGCATTGAATTTAATCATCTTGGACAAGCAGTTGGACCCAACGCAACTCATTTTAAGAGTCAAGTTGGTAAATACGTGAAGACATATGTGCCTATCAGGTATATAAGTTGGCAAAAGGTACCTAAGACCTACAAGGATGATGTTTGGAATGAGATAGTGGTAAGAATAACGAGCATTCATTTACCTTTTTGTCACTTTGTTACTTTTATGTCACTTTGTTATATCAGATTTTTGTTATATCATTTTTTGTTATGTCACTTTGTATTCTTATCATCTACATTATAGTTCTTTCTGTGAATGTTAGTTGTGTAATGAACAATTTAACCCTATGGTAACCTACTGTTACGTTAATATTAGGTTTTAAATCTGAGTTTTTTATTGCCAAGCACACTCGAGGCTCTATAGACTCTGTTTTCTATGGCAGGTACTGCTGCCCTCTAATTACTAGTACATGAGAGTATCTCATGGATACAAGCCACCTGTCACAGGGCAAACACCACATTTGTAGCCCTTACCCTCACAGTACCTGCACATCACCTATTCCTACATGCTGGTGTGTCCCTGCTTTGTCGACCTGCCCTTTATAATCTGGACACCAATCTCCATCTAATCCTGGCTTGACACTGTGGGATACCAGGGGACTCTAAGCCTAGTACCACTGGTACAGATATCTGGTATCCAAAGAACACTCGTTCAGGATTTCCTGTGTCAGTGCCTGCTTCTATGATCCCACTTCTAGAGTATCATGAAATTCCCTCTACTGTCCTGAGGAACTTTAAGGGCTGGGTTCCCTGTGATTACCAATTGTAATCTAAGAGAATGCAGGACACTAACATATGTAGTGAATGAACTAACCCCAAAATACAGGGCTGAACAGTCCTCTTCCTACTGGGCTGAAACAAAGCTCTGGACCACATGAATGGTAAGCTATAATTGAAGACATTTCAAGGGATGTCCCTCTAGGTTGGACTGTACCATAGAAATACAGGGTATGCAACTATTATATCAGTACAACTGACACATGATACCTAGCCTAATTTGTGTATACTGACCCCAAAATCCCATGGACACTGATACTGTTGACACAAAGTCACAGTCAACCAAATATTGATAACATTGACTAAATCATATTTGTAATAATTCAATACGACACACGACGTCTACATTAAGCTCAAGTCAGACGACAGCTCAGTCTCCGCTTCTCAGTTGTTTGAGTCTGTATTTTACACTTTTGTTGAGTCTAGACTGATGTAAACTGTGTCATGCTGAGCTCTTGAGAATTGACCTATAGCCTACCCAATAATCCTCAAACTCCACCATCCAGAAAAATACCCACTGGCAACTTAGACCAGCTCTGTGCTCTGGAAACAGAGTTCGGGCCGAACTCTGTCTCCACACAGAGTTCGGGCCGAACTCTGTCCCCTAAAAATCAGCATCCCTAATTTTAGGGTTAGCTGGTTGCTAGTTGTCCAACGGCCAAATATTTAAAATTTTCTACCCGAATTCTGGCCGAATTCTGCCTACAAAAACACTATAAATAGGCCATAAATTTTCTCATTTCCAATCATCCAATCTTCTCTTCTATTCTCTCTTATAGCTCAAATAAGCCATACCCTTCCCATCTACTAGCCACAAGCCTCCTAAGACTCGAGTGCTCAGCATCTCTCAGTTAGGGTTCTTGTGCAAGAGTTGAAGAAGTCGCTTGGACAATTCCAAGCAAATTGCCACTGCGATCCTCTGTAAGAAGTTGACGTGCTCTTCTGAAGTAAAGGCACGGGTTGTAAACTACTATTTCACAAATAGTGGATTTAATCCTGAGCTAGAGTTCTCAGGCCTGGACTAGTCCTCCACGAGGGAAACCAGGTTAAAATTGCTGTGTTTGCGTATGCTTTCTTGCTCTTCATTTACTTTCCGCATTTTACTCTGATTATTTATAATTCGTGAAAGAGTTAATTTTTAATTGGTTATTTTTTATATAAACTCTATTCACCCCCCTCTAGAGTTGCCATCTGTTCTTCAATTGGTATCAGAGCTCTGTTCTCTTTACAAGGATTTACATCCTAGAGCTGATCCATGGCAACCACACAATCCTTGATTTCCAATCACGGTGAAGGATAGTCCACTCATAGGCCTCCCCTATTTGATGGAACTAACTACACGTATTGGAAAATAAGGATGAGTTTTTATCTCAAGTCTCTAGACTTTGACCTGTGGACTATCGTCACTGACGGTTACAAAAAGCCTGCAAGAATAGTTGTCAACGGTGATCTCATTGAGAAATCACATGACAAATATTCTGACGAAGAGAAGAAACAGGCAAGTCTAGACGCGAGAGCTATTAATGCTTTATTCTGTGCTATAGACAGGAATGAGTTTAACAGGGTATCCACATGCACCACATCCCATGAAGTATAGAAGCTTCTAGAAGTGACGCATGAAAGAACCACCCAAGTCAAGGAATCAAAAATCAGTCATCTTACGCAAGAATACGAGGCATTCAAGATGAAGCCAAACGAGACGATCACACAGATGTTCACAAGATTCCTCGATATCATCAACCCCCTGTCTTCACTTGGAAAGCAATATTCAAACCACGAGAAGACTCGTAAGCTACTCAGGGGGCTACCAAAGATTTGGAACCCTAAGGTGACAGCCATCATAGAAGGGAACGATCTCACAACCATGTCAATGGAGACCTTGATGGGTAAGCTCATGACTCACGAGCTTGACCTCAAGGACTTCGAAGAGCCTGCTCCGAAGACTAAGGAGATCGCACTCAAAGCTCATCGACGAAGGGCTGAGCACGATGAGACCGAAGACGACAACTCGGATGATGAAGACCAAGCTCTCATGGTTCGCAACTTCAAGAAATTCCTTCGCTTCAATCGAAGAAAGAAGGAACCACAAGAAGACGATGAAGAAGAGCCAACCTGCTATGGTTGCAAGAAGAGTGGACATGTCCGAAAAGACTGTCCATTCTTGAAGAAAAGCAACCGCTATGAGAAGCCATACAAGAAGACCTCATCAAAGAAATATGCCAACACAAGCATTTGGCATGAAAGTGAAGCGAGTGACTCCGAGAAAGAAAAGGATTCTCCTCAAGATACAGCAAATGTGTGCCTAATGGCAACTTCCAACAAGGTATCTAACGAAACTCTAGATGACTTCTCTTTTGATGAACTTGGCGATGCCTTCACTGATTTACTCGATGATCACAAAAAGGTCATCGGTAAATACAAACATGCCAAGGACAAAATCAAAAGTCTTGAAGACAAAATACAAAGAATTTCTCTATTACTTGATAACATTAGAGACACGTCACCCACTGATGTCACTGATGAAGTATCCAAGCTTAAAATAAGCTTACATGATGCTGAAGCACGTATTAAGCAACAAACTCAAGAAATCACTACACTCAACACGATGCTTGCTGAAGAAAAGAGTAGACACAAGATTTCTATGACTAAGATATATGGCTTAAATATTAAGGTTGATGAACTGCAAGCGGTTTCTAAGAGATTAGAAACCAAATTGGGAAAACAAGTTGCTCAACCTCAAACCCAATCACATGGGCACAACACCACTCAAGCTAGTCAACCACGTCATCCACATGCAGCACATAACCATGCTTTTATATACACTAACTTTCATAAAACACAAAAACCACGTGCACGTAAGAATACCTCTCATACTCATCATGCTGCACAAAGACACAACCAACATCACTCTACATATAGAAATCATCACCATGCCATGCCATATAGACAAGATCATCATGTCATGCCATATAGACAAGATCACCATATCATGCCATATCACCATGCTATGCCATATAGACAATATCAGCATACTATGCCACATAGACAATATCAGCATGCCATGCCACATAGACAATATCACCATGCCATGCCACATAGACAACATCACCATGCCACTCACTCTATGCATAATCATCATCACCATGATTACCATGCTAACTCTACACATCATGTCCATCCACATCATGCTGCCTATAGATATTATTCTCATGTTCCTAGTGTAAATAAAAATGCTATCTGTACTTACTGTGGATCACATGTGTAGTGTCCCGCTAGGACGATCGATTCGGCGTGAATCGAAGCAAAGCGAGCGATTCCCCGAATCGGGGCGTGACAACATGGACACATTTCACCACAATGTAGAGTTAGAAGACTGGTAGACAAAAAGATATATGTATGGTTTCCGAAAACTAACTTTTCAGGACCCTCAAGAACTTGGGTACCAAAGGTCACATCTACTCTTGATGTAGGTGGACCTTCCCTCCTCAACTGAAAGTAAGTGGATTCTCGATAGTGGATGCTCGCGACATATGACAGGAGACGCAAATCTTTTCGCATCACTATCGATGAAGAGAGAAGGATACGTATCCTTCGGTAACAATTTAAAAGGGCACATAATAGGTAATGGTATTATTGGTCATCCTCCCTCTCCTGTAATAAAGGATGTCTGCCTAGTGACCGAGTTAAAGCATAACCTGCTCAGCATTAGTCATCTTGCTGATCATGGATATGATATTAACTTTGGACAAAACAAGTGCCTCATTTATGATAGGTCAACGGGAGACATTGCTTTTGAAGGGAAAAGAGAGGATAACATTTATATTTTCTATCTATCTATAGATGCTAACAATGCAGGTAGGTGTCTATATGCCCACAAAGATGAACGACTACTTTCGCACCAGCATCTTGGTCATGCCAATATGGACGCTATATCCAGGCTATCAACCAAGAAGCTAGTAAGAGGATTGCCCGATATCACATTCAAAAAGGACACGGTATGTGCCGAATGTGAAATGAATAAGGCAACAAAATCCTTATTTCATTCTATCAACTCTGTAAGTACTACTAGACCCCTGCAACTACTCCATATGGATTTATTTGGTCCTAGTAGAATAGCTAGTCTTGGTAGTAAGCTTTATGCATTTGTTATTGTTGATGATTTTTTGAGATTTACTTGGGTTTTCTTTCTCACAAACAAAAGCGATGCTATTTCGGTTTTTAAAGTTTTTGTAAAGAAAGTTCAAAACGAAAAAGGCTATATGATTACTCGAATCCGAAGTGATCATGGAGGCGAATTCAAAAATTATGATTTTGAAAAGTTTTGTGATGCAAATGGTTTTGATCATGAATTTTCTTGTCCAAGAACTCCTCAACAAAATGGTGTTGTGGAGCGGAAGAATAGGACTCTTGGCGATATGGCTAGTCATGTTGAATAAATTTTCACTTCCGAAATACTTTTGGGCAGAAGCTGTCAGTACAACATGCCACATTTTGAATATGGTGCTCATTCGTCCCATTACGAAGAAAATACCCTATGAGCTTTGGTTTGGGAGAACCCCCAATGTTTCTTATTTTAAAGTTTTTGGATGTAGATGTTTTATCCTTAACACCAAAGACAACTTAGGCAAATTTGATGCCAAAGCTGACGATGGTATCTTTCTTGGTTATGCCGCCAAGAGTAAGGGATATAGAGTCTTTAATAAACGCTCACTAATTGTGGAAGAGTCAACAAATATGACTTTTGATGAAGATAACAGTGCAGCAAGTACTCTTGATGATGATGTTGAGCCATCAACTTCTACTCCAATGAATACTTCAACCGAAACTAATTCTCTGGAGGGCTTGCCTAAGAAATTTTCTTTCAACCCGTCTCATCCAGAAAATTTAGTGATAGGTGAAGTTTCACGTGGAGTAACTACTAGATCATCACTAAGAGACTCTATTGCTAGCACTGCCTTTATTTCACAAGTTGAGCCGAAAAACATTTCTGAAGCTTTTAATGATGAATTTTGGATTTCTGCTATGCAAGAAGAACTCAACCAATTCGAGAGAAGCCAAGTGTGGGAACTTGTTCCTAGACCGGCTAATCACTTGATAATTGGTACTAAATGGGTGTTTAGAAATAAAGTGAATGAAGATGGTTCAGTCACACGTAACAAAGCTCGTCTAGTAGCTCAAGAATACAACCAAGAGGAAGATATCGACTACGATGAGACGTATGCTCCTGTTGCTAGACTAGAATCCATTCGGATGCTTTGTGCATTTGCAAATTATCAAAATTTTAAATTATTTCAAATGGATGTGAAAAGTACTTTCTTGAATGGGTTTATTAAGGAGGAAGTTTATGTCAAACAACCCCCTGGCTTTGAAAATCACAAATTTCCCGACTACGTGTTCAAGCTAAAGAAAGCGCTTTGTGGCCTTAAACAAGCCCCTAGAGCTTGGTATGAAAGGCTAAGCAGTTTCTTGCTTGAGAAAGGTTTTTCAAAAGGAAAAATTGATACTACACTGTTTATAAAATCTTTTAAAGACACTATTCTGTTAATTCAAATTTATGTTGATGATATCATTTTTGGTTCTACTGATAAAACCCTCTGTCAAGAATTTGCCAAGTGTATGCAGACAGAATTTGAGATGAGCATGATGGGAGAGCACAACTACTTTCTTGGTCTGCAAGTGAAATAAATGGCTAATGGAACTTTCATCTGTCAGTCGAAGTATACCAAGGACATGCTGAAGAAGTTCGATCTTGACAACGTCAAACCAATCAGCACTCCAATGGCTACTTCAACCAAACTCGAACCAGATGAGAGCGGCAAACCCGTTGATCAACGTAAGTATCGAGGTATGATAGACAGCTTACTTTATTTAACTGCTAGTCGTTCCGATATCATGTTTAGCGTTTGCCTGTGTGCTAGATATCAAGCAAATCTTAAGGAATCACACATGACTGCGGTTAAGCATATCTTTCGATACCTTATTACAGTGGGCCTATGGTATCCCAAGTCAACATCATTTGATCTTATTGGTTACTCTGATGCTGACTTCGCTGGATGCAAGGTCGACCGTAAAAGTACTAGCGGCACGTGTCATTTACTAGGAAAGGCTTTAGTCTCTTGGTTTAGCAAGAAGCATAATTCTGTCGCACTATCCACAACAGAAGCTGAATACATTACAGCTGGGCATTGTTGTGCACAAATTCTGTGGATGAAGCAAACCCTTGAAGACTACAATCTATCTTTCATGCACATTCCTATATTCTGTGACAACACTAGTGCTATCAACTTGACTAAGAACCCTATCTGTCACTCACGCACAAAACACATTGAGATTAGACACCACTTTTTGCGTGATCATCAGCAAAACGGCACAGTTAACTTAGAATTTATTGACACTGATCATCAGCTAGCAGACTTCTTTACTAAGCCATTATCCGAAGAGCGCTTAAATTTCCTTTGTCGTGAACTTGGAATTTTAGATGAAGCTGTCTTGAATTAAAACTCACCTGCATAAATATCGATTATATCATGATTCTCTTACGATGAACTTGCTATGGGTACAAGCCGAAAGGGCCCTTCTGACAACAAGGCGTAAAAGCCTAAGCGACACGGTGCACTAGTCCACAGGACTACCGCTAGCTGGGATTCGACCCCTGCAGCTAACACATGGCAACTTCAAAATATTGAATTATGATATATTTCCTTGTTTATTATATGGTTCGTTTTGATTTCTTACTGCTGACAACTATTTTTCAATTTCATCCTGCTATTAATCTACTTCTCTATCTAATTGATTGAATCTTTCAAGCTTTTTTGTTATATCTTACTTGATTTTCAATACTTAACCATTTTTCCATCATCTAGCCTGTTTTCAGTTCTGGAACAAGGACCCAGTCCTCCTGTTCCAGAATCGGGGACAGCTCCAGCCGTTTGATCAAATGAGATCCTTCGGTCCAGATTTACTCCGACCAAAGAAAACCCTCTCCTTATATTCGGGTTTTCCTCTCTCTCCTTCATTCTTACCATCACCTTCACCTCTCTAAACTTATTTTTCTCTCCAAAGTGCTCCATTTCTCATCAAAATCAAGGAGAAGGGCTATTTTCTCATTCTCTTTCACTGTTCATTGTTGATTTGAGGTATAACTCCTTCTCCCTCTCTATTTCAAGTTTCTCTATTTGTTTGCAAATGGCTCCTCGCTTGCCCAATCGTGGGAAGAGGACTCGAACCGAGGGTGCTTCCTCTTCGAATCCTCCTCCTCCCATTGAGCAACCCATTGAACAACAACAACCCCTTCATCCGTTGTTCAATCCACCTCGTTCCTGCGACCCTAATACTTATGACGACCGATTGTTTGTATCGCTAGACGCCTCCAATGAGTGGTTTAGTGACTTTCGGACTCGTCCGGTCTTCGCGGGACATCCCATTAATTTTACTATTTTCTCACAATTTGAATCACTATTTCAAGATCTTTGCTTAAATGAGTTAGTTGCTTCAAACTTTGTTATTTATCGTAGCGCCATACAAATGTTCTATTGCAACTTAACTTACGATGCCACTCACATCTATTCCCGGGTTGCCAGTTTTGATATTGGTTTTGATGATTCTGAATTGGGCGGGTATCTTGAACTTCAAGATCTCGATATTTGGGATAAGCTTGTGGAAGCTCGCCAATTCCAATTTGTTGGTGAAACTTCCCTTGAGAGCTTCAAGGAGGAACTATGTGCCCCTAACATAAGTCCTCGCAAGCTTATGGCCAAGCACCTCAACCCGTATTTCTATGAACTTCATCGAATTATTTTCAACACTATTCTGCCAAAAGCTGGCTCCACCGATGAAGTCACATATTTTGAGATCTTCGCTTTGTATCATCTTCATTATCGCATTCTTTTCAATCTTCCACGTACCATGATGGACTGGATGATAAACTATAGAAAGAAACCACGAGCCCTGGTTTATCCTTTGTATCTTCCTATGGTTTTTCGTGCGTTCATTGTCCCTATTCATGACAGTCCTTTCTTGCCTGCCCCTGCATTTCTTTCCAAGGCACGACGTCTTCAGGCAGTCGTCATCTCTTCCGACTCTTCTGAGCATTCTGATGATGAGGAGCCCGACGCCCCTCCACTTGGACAGGATGTGCCTCCTCCTCCTGCTACTCTTGACTCCATCCAGACCATGCTCAGAGATCGTTTCGCATTGGAGGACGATCGCTGGACTCAGATGGACTACCGTACTACCCTGCAGATGAGTACCCTCAGCAACTCGCTGCACGATATCCGGTATTCCATGTCTCGTCACCCTTCTATGCCCATTCCCATGGAGCGGGATCCTGGTCGCGAGGGATATCGCATTGACGACCCCTGGGTCATGCGCTACCTGGATCCGGATGCTGCCATTGTGGACCCCAGCCGTTCATTCACTGATCCTTCAGACTCCGCTGGGCCTTCTCGTGCTCCATGATGGAGATGGCTTCTACTATCTGCTGCTGCTGCTGATGATCCTAGTTTCTTTTTTCTGATTTCCAGTTATTTAGTTTTATTTGGATTTATGTACTTGGGTTGTACTAAAACTCTGGTAGTTTTATGTATCTGGTTATGTGTGATGACAATTTTATGCTTATCATAGTTTATTATTCTATGCTAGTTGCTCGTTTTGATCATTCATATACAGTTTCTTCTCTATTTGGTGTGATTGCATCATTATTATTCTTATGCAGTTTATATTGCTAATGCCAAAAGGGGGAGAAAGAATGTATATTCTTGTCATACTTTTAGTATATATATATATATGCTTTTTGGTGCTTTTGGGAGATATTATTTATCAGGCCAACAGGTTCAACGCATTATTTATGGGGGAGCTATTGTTTCTAGCTCGGCACCGTTCATCGGTTACGGTGGAGCTATTATTTCTAGCTTGGCATCGATTATGGAGGAGCTATATTTTTGTGATCAACTGTGTCCAGGTATGAATATTGAATATACATATATTATTTTGTCAATTATCAATATGGGGGATATTGTTGACACAAAGTCACAGTCAACCAAATATTGATAACATTGACTAAATCATATTTGTAATAATTCAATACGACACACGACGTCTACATTAAGCTCAAGTCAGACGACAGCTCAGTCTCCGCTTCTCAGTTGTTTAAGTCTGTATTTTACACTTTTGTTGAGTTTAGACTGATGTAAACTGTGTCATGCTGAGCTCTTGAGACTTGACCTATAGCCTACCCAATAATCCTCAAACTCCACCATCCAGAAAAATACCCACTGGCCACTTAGACCAGCTCTGTGCTCTGGAGACAGAGTTCGGGCCGAACTCTGCCTCCACACAGAGTTCGGGCCGAACTCTGTCCCCTAAAAATCAGCATCCCTAATTTTAGGGTTAGCTGGTTGCTAGTTGTCCAACGGCCAAATATTTGAAATTTTCTACCCGAATTCTGGCCGAATTCTGCCTACAAAAACACTATAAATAGGCCATGAATTTTCTCATTTCAAATCATCCAATCTTCTCTTCTCTTCTCTCTTATAGCTCAAATAAGCCATACCCTTCCCATCTACTAGCCACAAGCCTCCTAAGTCTCGAGTGCTCAGCATCTCTCAGTTAGGATTCTTGTGCAAGAGTTGAAGAAGTCGCTTGGAAAATTCCAAGCAAATCGCCACTGTGATCCTCTGTAAGAAGTTGACGTGCTCTTCTAAAGTAAAGGCACGGGTTGTAAACTACTATTTCACAAATAGTGGATTTAATCCTGAGCTAGAGTTCTCAGGCCTGGACTAGTCCTCCACGAGGAAAACCAGGTTAAAATCGCTGTTTGCTTATGCTTTCTTGCTCTTCATTTACTTTTCGCATTTTACTCTGATTATTTATAATTCGTGAAAGAGTTAATTTTTAATTGGTTATTTTTTATATAAACTCTATTCACTCCCTCTAGAGTTGCCATCTGTTCTTCAGATACCATGCACCATGTCCTAGGACTGAAATCAGATATGGAATTGGCTGAATCTGGTTTAATGGTTTGTAGTTAATGAATCAATTGAATGTACTCAAGCCTTCACCCATCTCCTCATGACTGTACAGTTAGCATTTTATCTTGTCCAGTAATACCTTCCCATACCTACTCTTCCTTCGACTTTAGTGAGCTGACATTAGAAGAAGTCAAGTGCTGTAAACTGTTGGAAATTTTAGCAATAGGCTAAATTACACTAATGGCACCCCAACTATAGCGTTCAGACATTTTTGGTTGTTTTACACTAATTTCAGTAATAATTAACTAGTACAAGAAAACATAGTTCTTTTCTACTTCTATTAGTTTCATTTGTTATGGTTGATTTCTACCTCTTGTATCTGCAATGTTAGGTTTCTATTATTGTTCTTTAGTTTCAGTTGTCTATGAATACTCTTTCCTTTTACCTCCTCTATTAGCAATGCCAAGTTTCTATTCAACATTCTTTATTACTACGTAGTACCTATTGTATTTGTAATGTGAATTAACCAATAAGAACAATCAGGGATTGACATTATATTTGACTATATGTATTTGATAGATATATGCTTCTTCCCTCTCAATGATTTTTTGCTGCCTATCTGCATTAGTTGTGATGCTCACAAGTTACTTGCTGACACTATTGTAAGAGAGACATTTAAGATTCATCAGAGACCTTTCAAATATAGATGTCACTTCTTGTTGCACCAGTGTACTACCCTTAGGACCTGTGAGAATCCTTTGTAAATCTCATGTGGAAGTAACCTTTGAGGTTTGGAAACGAGCTTCTGAAGCTGTTTCCAGGAAGGATTGGCCTTCTTTGAGTTATGGCATATCTGCAAAAATAGCAGTTTGCAAGTTTTCTGTTTTATTTTTAATTTTCCTTTTTCTTTTCTTGCTGGAGTATGCTATAATGTAAACTTGAATAAAACTATGAATATGACAAGTGCTTCCTTGAATAAAATGAAAATAAGGCTACTTCACATGAATCTGTGTCGATACGCGAGTTATGTTCCAAGCTTGTTCATTCCTTGGTATGTTTAGGTTGTGTTAATTTTTCAACAGTTTGCAGTTGTGAGCTGAAGTTTATTGCTTCATTAAATTTTTTGATTCGCAGTAGATTTGATCGAACCTTGCAATGATTTATACATGTACAAGTTGAGTACATGCACACTTTATTGATAAATGAAGATTTTTGATGTGGTGATGTTGCTTGAACAATTAGGATCCTACTATATTTTTGTAGATATTGCTTGATAGATATTGTTTGATAAGCATGAGAAATTAGGGTACATGTACGAGTCCTAGTTAATATAGGTTAAACTGCATGCATCAAGTTAGGTTACTTAGAGACTGAATTTATCCTAATCAAGGTTCCCGAGTGTGTTTCTTACACTTTACGAGATAACTACACTATTATTTCTTCCTTCTTTTTGCTGCTATTGGCTCAAGTTCTCATGAAGAAGTTCCGAAAACTAGATGATTATGTTCTTCACCCTAGTAGTATGTGGAGTGTTAAACATTTTGTCATGAAAATTCCTGAGATTTTGGTTTTGTAGTATAAATGTTCCACAATTCATGTTAAAACATTTTCTTAACCAGGGATTGATCAAGGAATTATATATATATGTTAGTCTGTAGAACCCTTAAATTTTGTTCTGGAGTGCCTAATGATGTCCTCTCTCTCTATATTGCAGGTATAGAATATTTTCTTTGTTTTTACAGGATTGAGTAGAGAATCCAACAAGTTCTGGATATCATAATCCGAATGAGAGTTCCATAATTACACAATTCTTGCTAGAATAACAGTCATTTGGATTCATTTTGATATTTACTCATTTGCAGTCCATGTTACAATTTAAAACATTTAAGATACTAATTAAACCCGATCATATGTTCGCTTACCTTTTTTTTTGCAGTTGCAACTGCAATGCAATCAAATACCACATCGCAACTTGCTATCAAGTCATAGTTTCTTTATTTCATAGTTTCTTAGAAATGCCAGTATGGACCTAAACAAACAAATGGCAATCAGATTGTATACCCTTCCTATCCAACTGATATTGTCCTACAGGAATTCCAAATGATTTCTCATGTTCCTATAGGACAGATTGACAGAAAGGACAGATTGACAGTTTATTTTTGCATGTTGAACATGTTGAGCAGGTTGAGCATGTACTAACAGATTGACAGTTTATTGTCTGATCGTGTACTCACAGAAAGGACTTGCTGGTGTTATAACAGATTGACAGTTTATCTTTGCATGTTGAGCATGTACCATTTGCTAAATCTTTCATAACGTCATATTGATCAATCAATAAGCATCAGTCAGTCAAATGGTAAAACTCAATCCTTGAACATTCTATTCAGTCACTGCTTTAACTCAAGTTTCAATCCTTGAACTTGATTGTTCAGTCCTTAGTTATCTTTGGTACAGCCCCTTGCTTCTTAAATGTCCAGTCCTTGTATTACATCAGTCCCATCCTTATTTCATTAGTCCACAGAGCCTAAGGTCAGTTCCATATTACTGTTCAGCCCTCACATTTTCAGTCCATGTATATATCTTAGGCTCCTATTTTCTATAATTAGTCCTGCCTTCGAATTTTAGTACTGTCCTGCATCATGAATGTATCAGTCTTCATATCCTCTTGTTCAGTCATAACATAGTTATGTATCAGTCTTCATATCCTCTTGTTTAGTCATTGCATTACCCTTATGTTCAGTCCTTTTGTGTTAGTCTTATGTGTTTTCCTGAACTCAATGTCCAGTCCTAGTTGAGTTTTGTCCTGCATAGATGTGTATTCAGTCCATAGTACATTTAGGTTTTTCCCTTTTGTATCAGTCTTTACCTATTGGTCCAGTTGCTTTGATCAGCCCTTCCATTTATTGATGCTCAGTCCCATTAGTTAATAGTCTGTCCTTCTTAACTTAATGTATTCAGTCCACTGATACTTAGCATATCATTCCAATCTATATGTTCAGTCCCAATATCCTTGTGTATCATTTTTTCTTTTTATGTCTCAGTCTTAGTATAGCTTGTTCAGTCCTTTGAACATTTGAATCAGACCTTATTGGAGTTGTCAGTATGGACCTAAACAAACAAATGGCAATCAGATTGTATACCCTTCCTATCCAACTGATATTGTCCTACAGGAATTCCAAATGATTTCTCATGTTCCTGTAGGACAGATTGACAGAAAGGACAGATTGACAGTTTATTTTTGCATGTTGAACATGTTGAGCAGGTAGAGCATGTACTAACAGATTGACAGATTATTGTCTGATCGTGTACTCACAGAAAGGACTTGCTGGTGTTATAACAGATTGACAGTTTATCTTTGCATGTTGAGCATGTACCATTTGCTAAATCTTTCATAACGTCATATTGGTCAATCAATAAGCATCAGTCAGTCAAATGGTAAAACTCAATCCAAATTTAGTGACTAAGATAACTCAAGTCACTGGATTGTTGCAAGCAACTCTATGCACTAGATTTTTTTTCGCTTACACGGGTTTGTATCATACATGACATATTCTGTGTTATTTGTGTACCTATATTATTTATTTTATTGTTTCTTTCTTAAAAGTGAGAGAGAGCTACATATATTCATATATATTGGTTGCTGGTAAATGAGAAAGAGCTACATGTTACTTATTTTATTGTTTGCTTTCTTGAAATCCTGTTGCAAATTCATAGTTGAACCTACCATATTGTAATTTCTTCTTATATCATAATATATAATTGGAAAGTAAGCATTTCAACAATTCTTCTAATAAAGCATTTTAATTGCAGGCAGAATTTGATATCCCAAGTTATCTCAGAAAAGATGTTGAAAGATCAATGCCAGATGCATTCAGGAAGCTGAAGTATACCCTGAGAAAGGATCATTTGGATAAGCAACCAAATTTGGAGGCAAAAATGTTGGCTATTACAAACGGGTTTAGAAAGGAAGATTGGGAGCAATTTTGTGTCAATGAGGTTGATGAAAAACAACTAAAAAGAAGAGCTAGAGCAGTTGAAAGCAGAAAGCTTAGTGTGTATGGTCATACTGGGGGTCGTAAGAGCAGTGCAATGGTAGAGTATGAGATGGTAATTTTCCTCTTGAACCAACATTAGCATTTTACAATTTTGTATTCCCAATGTTAAGCTTACATCTCAAAACTATTCCATGATTTATCCAGAAGGCAAAGCGGGAAGATCCTACTATCCCTATTACACGGACTCAAGTGTGGATAGAAACCCATACGAGGAAGGATAGATCTACGTTGGCTAGTGCTGAACCGTTTATGGTGAGGTCATATAAAACTTTGTTATCCCTTTGTATTTAATTTAATGTTAGCTACTTATGTTATTATAGAAATTAGTCAAAGAGAAACTTGTCAAATCCACACAAAGTGAAAGTGACGTCCACCCTCTATCGATTGATAATGATCCTTTGACTCAAGTGTTTGGCAAGAAAGCGAAGGGGCTACCAGGTGTTGGGAGCTTTGTTTCCAAGAGAAAATATGATGATGCCCTTCATGCTCATATAATGTACACAGAGGAAAGAGGCGAGAGGGAGTGTCTGAAAAATAAGGTTGATGAGATGCAGACAAAGGTTAACTTTATTTTTGATTATTGTAAGGTGAGGCAACCAACTTCTTATATGAAGGTCCAAAAGAACATAATTACATGCCTATCAAAATATGAAATTTTATACTTAAAATTTTATTTCTTGTACCACAGTCACAGATTGGTGGTCCACCAGAACCTATTCCCCAACCAACTGGTGGGTCATCAACACAAGTGCCCATGCCCCATGCAGGTGGGTCGTCATCACCCATTCCTATGTCGCAGGCAGCTGGTGGGTCACCAATACCCATGCTTCAAGAACTTCAAGCAAATGTTGAGAAATCAACATCCATGCCTCCAATGACGATGAACAATGCACATAGGCCATTTTTGGGTGAAAGGGATTCAACGACTTCGGCACACACTGAACCAACTCCTACGGCAAGGTTGTGTGAATTGTTTGATTGGAATTGGAATTGTGTTGCAGTTGCAAAAGAAGTAATTGATCCACTGCATCGAGGTAATTGTCATAATTATCAACTGGACCCTCAATATGAAATGAAGTTGAGCATGTCTGTTCGAAAGATTTTTTCCGCGAAGCTCTACAAAGAAACTCCCGATGCAAAAGTAATTAAAGAAGTAGGAGTCGGCGAATTCTTCGTGTGGCCCAAGTCACACATCAAATTTGTTTGTGAGTATTTTTCTTATCATACTTTTCTAATGAGTAACAATATGTCATATTCATCTGCTGTTATCTTGAACAGAACCAAACATTTGTTGATACTTCATGGTTAGTGACCAACTAAAACCACACTGATACCATGGTATCCCATCTCTTCACTACCCCCAAGTCCAAAGAGGACTAAACCACATACTAAACCATCAAGGACTGAACTCAAATCTAGAAGAAACTGATCTTGATGTTATCTGGACAGAACATTAGGTATAGCAAGTCCTACAATTGGATTGAGCCAAGTACTAACTGAGCCACATGGGTTCAGGGACATAATTAAAAGTGGGGTTATAGGTGGACTGGGTCAATTGAAAGGCTGAGCTAAGAGCCAGTTTCCTCCTCATTCTTGACTAATACTCTTAGGACACTTATGTGGGACTGAACCCAATCTCATGGGCATTAATTGGAGTTACAAGGGGATTCATCCTAACTGGACTGATATTATTCAATTGCCTATAGGCCACAGGAACTCTCATCTAATAAAGATGCATAAGAACACAGGTTTCTTACTGCTGTTAGTATAAGAACTGAACAAAAAGGACCAGGACTGACTTATATAAGTATTGACTAATACTCTTAGGACCAGGACTAGAACAGCACGAGAGTGTACAAGACATGAAGTAATGAGCTGTTCATCGTTTGGATAGGGTATGAATGCAGGGCAATCTATTAACCTGGACTTCTATATATTGATACATGATTGATACCCAGAACACCATGTTGATACCCAGTGCACCTATTCACCTGGACTCCTATGCTTTGATACATGATTCCTCAGGTTGCAGGGCAACATGGGTCAGACTTCAGGACACCCTTTTTCACTTAAATCAGGAAAAACAGGCACAGGTATGTAACTTAAATTAATCAATGGCAAGTAATCATAATACATATTTCAATCAACGTTACCGCGTACCAAACGGTCCCTGAAGGTGTATACACTAGAGATCCTTTGGGATACCGCACAAGGCTCGACATCTTGCAATTCCTGAACCTGTTGTGAATATTACCTTGACGTCTTATGTTGCTATGTATGTGTCTCTCTTTTACACCCTAAATGTTGAATGTATCATTATAGATCTCATGGGAATCCCTTGCTGGTACTATTTTGAGTAATTTCTCCCTCTTCTATACAAAATCACTCAGTAAAATGTAATATTTGACATATAAAGTTTCATATGAAGCATAAAGAAACTCAATTACATGAAACTAATTCTCGTCTTTAAGGAGAATGCATGGGCCAGGAAAATACCAGCATTAGAAATTAAGTCCAGTGCTTATGAAATCAAGCGCTTGATTGCCATCAGAGGATGAGGATTATTTCTTATAATCATTTGCTTCATGTAGAACTGTAAAATTTTCAATTGGATGTGCCTCGATCACGTGGGCCTGCGATAGTGGGATTCCAATCTCATGTCTAAGCACATATTCACCTTTCTCCAATGGAGTTAATGTACTTTCCTTTCGTTGTTTTGGGTACAATTGTTGCCATCACAACTTTTTCTACATAATTTCAAGCTAGACAGTTCAATTAGGATTCTGGAGGGGCAGTTTTGAGGATTCTTGGAAGTTTCAGTTGTTGGTCTTGTTGGTTGTTTTGAAGGATGAAGGAAAGCTTGGGTCTTTGGTGTTTTTCTGAAGTGTGCATTACTCATTTTTCTTGAATTGTTTCAGCTGCTGGCTTCACCTTTGTTCACTTAGATACTAGAGACTGACCAGTCGTAGCCGTTCACTTCTGTGGAGTTACGACAGAAACAAAAAATGGATTCTTATGTAACTATGTTCTTGTTCCAGAATCATGTTTATATGAATAATCATGTTCTTGTTTACAAAGTATGTTATATTTTCTTTGGTTTAAGAAAATTTTATTCTTTTCATAAAGTGTTGTTTGTATTTCCTTAGTGGCATAAAAGTTACAGTATCTTAAGATTCAAAGATCCATTTTTTTGTAACTTAATTTATCTAATATGCTTACGAGTTAACTAATTTATCGATGTTGTACCTTTTACAGAAAGCTGGAGCATCAAATGGAATTCCAAAGCAGGATACAAGACCTATGAGCGTCGATTAGTGCAACATGAGACTTTTTGAACAACTATGTTATCTATATGATTTCTCTTATTGGTTGGAGCATGTGAGACTTTTGGTTATAAGGTTGTGTTAGCTGATATTGCTTAAACATAATGATAATGCATATTATGGATGAGTACTTCGTGTCTTTATGTGCACAAATGTTGAACTCTTTTAGTATTGATGCTATTAATTTTTGATGATTGTCACGACCCACTCCCGAATATTCGGATACGAGTTGGACACGCCCAGCCTTTGTTGTTAGACACAACAAAGTAAGCTGTACCAATCTAGGGAAACTAACCAGATAATATGAACATGAAATGAAATCACAGCATCTATATAATGTGTCCCAACCAGAGTAAAGTACAATATCTGAAATTATTACATTTCAACTAATAAAAGAGTCTGCTAGTCTCAATACATGGAAAGGAAATGGAAAGTACTAATGAAGCTCTAGGCTTCTGCAGCCTCTAGGTCAGAAACAGCTCCAGCTGGCTCAGTAGGAAAAGCACTATCCTGTCCATAGTAGGTGTCACACAAAGCCTCCATCTCACCTGCAACATATCCTATTCAGGAGCGAAGCAAAGTACAGTTCTAGGTAATGAACAAATACATCATGATATGGAAAGTAAATGCTGAAAGAACAGGATAAGAACAAGGTACGTAAAGAACATGAAGAACATGAAATACTGCTATAAAGATACAGGAAAGATCATGACTATAGATAATATCAAGATCAGGATCATAGGAACTAATGTAAGAACAAAATCCTGAACATGTGTTATAGATTTGAAATACTTCTATAATATGTGATCGGCTTAGGTAAGACCATGAAAGAGCATGAAAAGATCCTGAAAGATCATGTAGGTACGGCTTAGGACCCGCGTGTACTGTGCGAGGCCTAAGCTAAAGATCATGAATAAGTATCCGGGTTTGGTCACATATCTAGAGTATTTCCCCACCCCAAGATACAAGTAAGAACATGAAAGAACAAGACATATAAGATCATGAACGTGTCGCAGTGTGTCAGCAATAAAGAACAAGAAAATGCACTGATCAAAACCATAGAGTGTACTTGCCTGGCTCCAGGAAAGTACAAGTAGGCAAAAGAGTCGGATATCCTCCTGTATGAAATAATGATGTATACAAGTTGGTTAATGAACAGAATAAATCTAAATTGTTTTATCAACAATCTAACCATGATTTAACTTATAGTAAAAAATCTTAATTCTAAGGTTCCTTCCTCTAATAATTTCTATAAAGTATCATTAATATTAATAGTACTCTAGGTTAGCAAAAATCCTAAGTAAAAGTAAATACTTATATACATACAATCCTAATCCCAACTAATGCTTAACAACAATGAATAGACCAAAGTTGTCATGGTCAGCCATACTAATTGCAGCACTACAACTAAATCCTAAACTGATATTCACTCCAGGTTGATTTCTTGATCAAAACCATCCTCCTAATTCCTATTAGGCAACCAAAATATATAACCTTACTAA